>WWET01006135.1:44234-58704 GCA_011038615.1 Limnodynastes dumerilii
TCCCAAGGTCCAATCCGGAGTTCCAGTCCTGCGTGTCAATCGAGGAACCCCAGCTGCCTCCAGTACCATCTACTCCGGTCCTGCTATCTGCTATCCAGCTGTCAAACACCTACAACGACTACTTTTACCAACTACCACTTGGACTCTCTACCAACCATTGTGTATCCAAGGAACCACTTGGCAACCAAGGACTTTCATTACAGTTCTATCTCTGAAACATTTGCCATGAACTCATATTTTCAGTGACTGTTTATTACGGACTCATACTTTCATCCAATATTCCTGTATGCTTCCTACTGTTATTAAACCCGCTCATTTCCACTTCAAATCAGCGCAGTTGTCTCAGTCCCTGAAATCCGGAACCGATCCCCAACACTCACGAAACGTGACAGAGAGTAGGGAAACAAAGGGCACTCAGCATCAGAAGCTTGGAACAGAATTCCAACAGGAGCACAGACAGGAACACTAGAAGCATCTAACGTGTAAAATCTAAACAATAATTAAATCAATCAGACCTAATAGATAGGGCTACTGTAGTTCATATATAAGGGAGATTTATAGCTATTGCCTGCTGTATTGTAACTATATCTGCACAGCTGATGCAATAAGCACTTGCTCACATTACAAAATGGCTTCTTAATATGTAGAGAGAAACACATTTCTATCATATTGGTGGAAGAGTGGATTTGACTTGACAAAGATCCATGGGATTGAAGCTTGTTTGTCAGGAATAAGGCATGCTCATAATCTGTAAATTAACCATTTATGAAATTATGAAATAGTCAAGAATGCACAAAACCAACATCTCTCATTTCGTTTCTCTGAGTCCATAAAATGCTTGTTCTAGATTTTATCTTTAACATTGTGAGTGTTCTTCTACATTGGATAAAGATTATTTATGTATGATATATTTGACCCACAGTTAACTGAAATTGCCTGACAGAACAGAAGAAGAATGTTACTCTGAACATAGTAAAAAGGCTACCTTGATGAATCAGACAACTGCACAGGTTGAGAGACTGATTGCAAAGGAATCATTTCAGTTCAGACTGATTTCATTCAAAGGCGCTTATGATTCTCCAAGCGCTAACATGCCCTGGCAGCCTTGGGCACTTTTATTTTTATTTGAGGGGGGATGCGGATTTTATATTTTTAATGATGTGAATCCAGCCCTAAGAGATTTGTTTACTATTGCTAAGACAATCGGGTGGCAATGTGAAAAATCCAGGCTGAAAAACAACCCGGGACCTTTCACATTACCACCAGTCCCATGTCAGACCTGGTCTGAGTCCCGAGTCATTAGAACCGGGTAACTGAAAGAGACCCTAGTATTTGATGGTGATGTGAAACAAAATAAATAATGTATTATTAAATTCTTGCAAAGGATATTATGAGTCAATGGTGTTCATTTAATATTAAAATAACACTGTCAAATTGCTTGTCTATAGTGTACATAATACCGACTTTTATTAACTTTACTTGCAAAGAACCCTGGGTCATACCAGGATCATTGTTTGTAATATGTAATCTTGTGACTTGTTCAGAAGCTTGAAAATCAATCTCTTTTAACCAGGAGTGCAGATCAAAGTATGCTTCAGGCACTTCCTGGAGGATATATATGAAGAACTCAGAAACCTCCTCCCCTTTACTATCCACCAGATCAAGGATCTGACGAACCTGCAAAAAATAGAAACATATGGCCTGTTAAAATACTTTCAAATATAACATAATATAATATAATATAATATAATATGGCAATATTGTCACATAGACATTTCTACTGGTTTTGGTCATAGTTATTTCATATCTTTAGGGATATTGGGGTAGATCCAGAACTCCGCTTGCAAACCGTTTACTAGCGTAGCGTATTTATGCGAGCGTACCTTCTAAGCACTCCGCTAGGCACTTCCCCTGCATGTACATACTTTGACGCTTTACGCTTTTTAAACCCTTCCTTAACTTTTGGCAGCGTAACCGCTCATGTCCGCACACGTACGTATAGGCAGTGCGTAGTTACGCTGCTAAGCACGCCCATACTGTACGATTTAAATGCAAACCCCCACCTACCATGCGTAATTTAAGCGTACTTTCGGCGAATGTAAAATGAACACACCCCTACGAACGATTTTACGCTACTGATACCTGAAAGGCCCTTACGCTCAGAGTTACGTTACGTAGCGTGTCATCTGTCGTGCGCATGCTCAGTACATACCACATCGCCTTTTTACGTCTCCGCCAGGCGTAAATACGCACGGAAACGTTGTTCTGGATCTGCCCCATTGCCTATAGGAAACACACTAAACTTATGAAATGACGCTTACTACATGTTCCTTTAACTAAAAAAAACAAAAAACAATGTTACAGGGAAGCAGATGCATTTTCAGGCATTATCTTTCTGAATTTTCTGCCAAGATTATTAATATAGATTACAGTTCTAATGGAATGCATGTTAATTTAATAGGGATGCAATGACTTTTCACCTCTTAATTTCATATACTCCACATCTTTGTACCCTTGGTCCAGTGTAAGTTTACAACTCATAAAAGTGCCATACGTAATAAAGAAAATAATAATGTCCCTTCACTCTCACGCTGACTGATGAATAATTAGCTTATCTGCCATTTTGTAAAGGACTTGGTTTCAGAGTGTAACACACCCACACTTGGTCACAATACTAGCTGTCTGACCACCTCCTATAGAGAGCTCTGCCCAAACGGAGAATAATAAATAGTTTGTATTAGGTCTTTTTGCTGTCTCTCTCTCTCTTGCTCTCTGTATGTATGCATTGAAGGAGTAGGATGAATTGATAAGTATATATTAGCAGTATTGTGTTCCTATAAACAAGTAATTCTAATGTTCAGTACAATGATTTTCATTGGATTTGTGATATATGGGCCAAGTGATTGCAAAGTGTTTATATTTTACTTTACATAAAAACATAATTGAAGAGGTTGAAAAAAAGACACTAGTTCATCAAGTTCAACCTATTATAGATCTCTTACGATCCCTATCTTATAATTGAAATTGATTCAGATAAAGCAACCTCCAACCTTTTTTTTAAATATATCAATTGAATCTGCCATCCTGGCAGTGAATTCCATATCTTGACTACTTACTGTAAAGAATCTCTCCCTTTACTGGTTGTTAAACTTCCTCTCCTCATACCTTAGTGACCATGTGTGAAAGTTCTCTGTATTAACCCTTTAATGTATTTGTATATAGCAATCATATCTCCTCATATCCTCTTTTCTAAAGTAATTATGCTTAAACTGGCTAGCCATTCCTCATAGCTCCCTACCCTTTATAAATTTGGTTGCCCTTCTCTAAACTCTAGTCTGTATTTAAAATGAGGACTTACCAATAATATTCAAAATGAGGACTTACCAACAATTTATATAGTGGCAAAATTACACTATCTTATCTTGCATCAATGCCCCTTTGTATGCATGCTAATACTTTATTGGCTTGTGCAGCAGCTTCTTGCCATTGAGCACTATTGCCAAGTCTATTGCGCACGATCACTCCCAAGTCCTTTTCCAGTAAGGATTCCCATAAATGTACCCATTTATAGATTGCATGCTTGGTATTGATTGCCTAACCTTACATTTATCTATGTTGAACCTCATCCAGTTTATTCAAGTTCCTCTATATAGAAACTATGGGTCGGATACAGACTCCTGCACGCTTTCCGTAGCCCATTTCAGCCCATTTCTTCAGAAATGGCATTGTACGGAACTACTGACGTAACACTAGTGTAACATCTGGATCTTAGTTTTAAAATAAAAAATGCAAGGAGAGGGAGGGGAAAATGGAACTTCTGATGGAGTTAACCATTGATGTGAAAAAGGTGGGGAAGTCAGAGGCAGAGATGGAGGATGAGAGAGGAGAAAGGAGGGAATAGAAGACTGATAAAGGTGGCAAAGAGGCGGCTTGGGTTGGAAGATTGGGAAAGGATGAGAAACTTAAAGAAGTATTGTTTGGCGATTGTGAGACCTGAATGGAGAGAGGATGAAATTTGAAGTGGAGAAAGTCTAGGAGAAAGAAATAAGGGAATGATCAGAGAGAGGAAAGGAGAGTCAGGCAGGGTCCAGGAGCAAGAGAAGACATGGTCAAGGGAGTGGCCTTGGTTGTGGTTGGTGGTAGACATTCACTGTGACAGGCCAAGAGAGGAGGAGAGGAAGAGAAGTTTGGAGGTGCTGGGGTCAGTCCCGAAAGGATGATTGTGGGGAGGTTGGAGGAAAGAAAATGGGAGAGCCAGGCTGCAAAGTTGTCAAGGAACTAGGAGCTGGGGCAAGACCAGATCCTTTTAGGATCAGCACAGGGTTGAGAGCAGATATAACCAATAATCAGCCAATGTATCAGCCACTAAGTGATGAGGCCAGAAAATGCAGCATTAGACTGGTTGCCAAGTGTGTGACAGACAGAACAACAAGGCTCCAACACAAAGATTTTGTATTTTTAAAACCATTATAAAAAACTAGTAATACTATTGTTAACCAGATAACCAGTGTTATAAAGATCCAGAACTTACCTTTTCTGCCCGGGTTGGAAACTGCTGGACAATTTCAGCATCTTCTGTGGAAAAGTATCCATTGGTAGTTAAATTATCGATTAAACAATGGATATTTTTAATTAAATTTACAAGTGTTTCTCGACTTCTTCTTATTAATTGAACATAAGATTTTTGTCCAGGCTGCAGTGGTTCCATAATCCTGGTATATCACAATTTCCACATGTTGATTTAACTGCAGAACTATCATTGAAGCCTTCTTTTGAAACTTTCAGAAACTAAAAAAATATAAAAAAATAAAATAAAATATATTAAACATCACAGCTATAACACGAGCCAAAATAATATATAATATAACTAATATGTAAGAAATATGAATTGATCTCTTGACCTTGACTGGCACTTTTATTGCTTTACCTTATTTCTGTTGTCTGTTTTATGGCCGGGTCTGGAGCTATTCTTGCATGAAGTCATATACTCTGGCAGAAAAAAGTATGTAGCGTAAATGGCCATCAGGATATTGGGGGTCATGAAAGCCAGAGCCTGACCAGAAGAGACCTGTCACATTTCCCAAAGGTGGAAGATGTTGGAGTGGGGCATATTTTGGCTCTAAATATGTAGCCCCAGAAATTGCTCACTTAATGGGATCTTTTAACTAAGGTGGCACTTTTATTGCTTTACCTCATTTCTGTTGTCTGTTTTATGGCCGGGTCTGGAGCTATTCTTGCATGAAGTCATATAATCTGGCAGAAAAAAGTATGTAGCGTAAATCATCAGGATATTGGGGGTCATGAAAGCCAGAGCCTGACCAGAACAGACCTGTCACATTTCCCAAAGGTGGAAGATGTTGGAGTGGGGCATATTTTGGCTCTAAATATGTAGCCCCAGAAATTGCTCACTTAATGGGATCTTTTAACTAAGGAGGTGATCCATATAAATATTCTACTAATCCCAGGCAGGGAAGACCTTTGCGTAAGTCTTTCTGTGTTTTCCCTCTTTTCTCATTTCATAATAGTTTTGTATATTGTATGTAAATTTTGTAAATAAACGTTGTGATCTTGTCATATTAAATATCAATTAATAAGTTAACGTTTTTGTGTTCTTACGACTTCATGTGTCAGACCAGCTTGTTTATGAAACGCAGCTTAGTGGTAACAGAAGAGATAGTTTATGATAATTCTGATAAAATATACTGTGTTAGATTTGTGTAAAGGAGAACCAAGACCTCCTGTGAATAGTCTACCAGCGTACTGGTAATAAGTAATATTTGAGGAGAACAAGAGACATTAGTCATTGTAGAACAGAGCAGGTAGCTGATTAACCCCTTGTGTCACATAAGTCACAAAGCCCTTCGATCGTGATAATCACATTTGTCTTGAGCTCTTGAGTGTAATCTTTAAACATTGTATGTTATTCATTATTATGTGACTAGAACAGAGCACATCAGTATGTTAAAAAGTATTTATTGATTTTTATTGTGTATATGAACACAGAGAGCACCAGACAGTTGGGGTCAGATGCAATGAGACTGGTTTCCACACTTCTGCATGCAGAAACTTGCCTCGCTGCATTACAGGAATTTAGTCCGGTTGCCAGGTGGTGTGTACGCTCTTCATGACTTCCCCAGCTATAGGACTGTTTTGTGAGGAGCTGGGAAATTGTTAAAGTGTCTACTCAGCATCAGTCTTCCAAAACTTCTCTACCTTGTAAGCGTTAGATTTGATAACAGGTTAAGTGCTTCACGGAAATTGTCATTAAGTTAATGTGGCTGCTCTTACCTCACATATATACAAGTTCTTCTACCTCTGAAAGCTGCTGATATAGATAGAACTCAATAGGTCCTAACAACAACCAAGAAAATTAAGAGGTCACAACAACTATGAAGAAAATCAAGAGGTCACAACGACTACCAAGAAAATCAAGAGGTCACAACGACTACCAAGAAAATCAAGAAGTCCCAATATATATATATAGCACGTCACCACTGATCAACACAAATTCTTAAAATCATCATATATAGTCTCTTTTGTTACAAATAAAAAGACAGAAAATAGTTCATTATGAAAGTATTCATAACCATTGCTTTAACAATTAACAGAAGCTCCTTTAGTTACAATTAGAGGTTTGAGGAAGTAGAAGGACAAATTAGAGCACATAGCAGAAGTAGAGACACATGTGGTAAAGTACAAATGATAATAGTGTAAAATGATAATAATAATATAAATAGTGTGCCATGCTGAACCAAAATTCATATGAGGTGAAAAAAGCTATGGACTAAACATATAAAAATAAGCCCAAAATTGTGTCAATTCTCTTAGTTGATTACACTGGTAAACAAAGATTTAGTCACAAAAAAAGATAAAAGTTCTGAAGTATATTAGTCATAGAACCAGTGAAAACTATAAACTAACATCTACTAATTTACTGGCTGAAAAAAAAAAAAGATGGATTATTAGAAGTACATCTTTGGTTCTCTTGAAGATTAGAGGAAATATTTAGAGGAAATATTTATTCAACATAAAAATACAATAGCACTCCCTCTGGCACACATAGCAGCAGCACTCCACTATCACATCAAAGATAAGTACCCCAATCCCTTAGACTGGCATATCTAAATTTCTCATGTCTTGTTGACTCAAAGGGGTTCATGATATGTTTAGTTTGTTCATCTGAAAGAGACTCAATGAATGTACCCCATTTGTTGTAAAAATGTTGCACTCCAACTTCTATGTCAGATAAAGTGGCTTTTCTATCCAGATAGACCAGTTCCATCAAAGCGTCTTTAACCTGATTTAGAAAAGGGGGGTACTTTTTGGTCCAATTTTTCAATTTTTTCAGCCTTAATTATTGGGTTGGGTAGCCAATCTTTGAAGTTTGCCCATAAAAGAGCTAATGGGCTCTTAGGCAATTGCTGCCCAAACAAAGAGTTGATATATATAAGAACTTTATCCCAGAATTTGCGGATTTTCCCGCATTCCCAAACATTATGGAAAAAATTGGCCTCAGCTGCCTGACATTTTGGACATTTCCCCGTTTCATCTGCTGCCATATATTTACGCTGGGCACCTCAGGTGTTATTATAGATTTATTTTCTACATGGATTTCAAAATTGGTCTTTGACTTTATTTTGTCCAGTTTTAAAGTTATACCCATATTAAAACAGAAAAGGCGATATATAAGCTGTTTAAAAAGAGTGTTTGTTTGGTGTAGGGTACAGTTGGAACTCAGAATGTTTTGACTGTTCTGAATCAGCACAGCGCCTGTGAGTGAGGATTTAATTTGTTTCTTTTCATTTTCCTTTGTATATGGTGACAATGCTAGAGATGTGACCCCTTTGTATGGCTAAATGAGGTTTGAGGAAGTAGAAGGACAGAACAGAGCACATAGCAGAAGTAGAGACACATGTGGTAAAGTACAAATATAATAGTGTAAAATGATAATGATAATAATATAGTGTGCCATGCTGAACCAAAATTCATATGAGGTGAAAAAAGCTATAGACTAAACATATAAAAATAAGCCCAAAATTGTGTCAATTCTCTTAGCTGATTACACTGGTAAACAGAGATTTAGTCACAGGGTACCTCAGGTGTTATTATAGATTTATTTTCTACATGGATTTCAAATTTGGTCTTTGACTTTATTTTGTCCAGTTTTAAAGTTATACCCTCATTAAAACAGAAAAGGCGATATATAAGCTGTTTTAAAAGAGTGTTTGTGGAGGCTGTTTTTGGTCCCTCCCTGTATTACGTGTTTCAGACCCTGAATTGATCCACAAGTTGGAAGTCGCTGTACAGACTGTTACTTTTGTCTTCCGAATAGACAGAATCTTTCACTATAAGTAATTCCAAGAGGCACATATGTCTAGGAATTGTATTAACCATCTAGACCTTTGTGATGAGGTAACATTTATGTCATTATTCTCCACTCATGGAGAAGTGTTCAAGCCTCCAGCAAAGGTCCAACTTATTGATGATAAATGAGAAACAGGGCTTGTAGAGCATGGTGATGATGATCATGTAAGTCTTGACCCAACCTTTGGAGCTTCTTATACATCTCCTGGACCACATATTCTTGCCCAAGGAGATCTCAGTGACCTTGTCTAGGATTTGAACCTATTTAAAACGCAAGTAGAACTTTTATGCCGCTTTCACATCACCACCCTGGCAATAACTTGGGTTTTTCAACCTGGGTTAAAACCCGGGTGGGTCCCTTAAAACACTCCAGGGTAGACCCAGGAAATTCTGGGTTCTGGTCTGCCTTTATATTGTTAAGGGGCTGCAAGCGGTTCCCGAGGAGGGACTCTCCAATCAGGTGTATTAAGTGAGACCCAGGTTGAAAAACCCGGGTCAGTATCTTTCGCATCACCACCAGACACGGAAAAAACCCTTCTTTTTTTCTGTGGGTCATTAGACCCAGGACCAGGACCTCTGTACCTTTCAGATAACCACCAAATATCCGTCTTTTTCCATAGAATTTGATGGTGATGTGAAATGGGTACCAGCCTCCAGATTTATAGGCTAGAATCACCTCTACAAAGAAACAAAAGTAAGTGTTACTAGACATAGGCATAGCGGCTTTAAGGGCTTCTTATCCCTAAAAGATGGACTTGCAATAATGTTAATTCTATTATGGAAGCACTTGGTCACGAGCACAAAATAGTGGATTGGCATCTATATATTGACTGTTATAAAGCTAGCTTGATAGCTGTGCTTTTCTACAATAGTTTCCCTCTGTACCACTAGCTCATGCTTCTTATATGAAAGAGACATATGGGAGAATGAAACTCCTGAAAAATAAAATCAAGTATGAAGAACAAAAATGGCATGTACTGAAATATCTACATGTAAATTCTTCAAAAGCATTTGCTAGAATTTTTCTATGGAACCATAAAACAGAAAACAACAAAGAATAGTGGATAATCATTCAAAATCTCACAAAATCAAAGGATGTAACATGTCGATGTATCTACATCTACATTTTAAGTGTGTTAATTGTTTACTGTGTTTCTATTGTTAATAACTGTAATTGTCACGGCTACAGGGTTTTTGGGATCTGTCACAGGTTCCAGGGAAAGAAATAGACCATCTTACTGAAAGTGGAAGTAAAGTTCAATGAGCAGGCTTGACAGGACCGGACTATGCCGGACTGGAACAGGCAAGGCAAAGTTCAATGAGCAGGCTTGACAGGAACGGACTATGCCAGACTGGAACAGGAAAGGCTAAGTTCAATGAGCTTACTTGTCCTGAGCTGAGCCGGTAGTAGAATTGCAAAGGTAAGCTGGAACCGGAGGTGGATTGCAGGTAAACTGGAACCGGAGCTGGATTGCAGGTAAGCTGCAATTGGAGCTGGATTGCAGATAAGATGGAACCAGAGCATGCACCGGAGCTGGGCGCCAGAATGCACGTGTAGACGCTAGAAGAAGCTGCAGTGATCAGGCTGGGTGAGTATAGGAGACTGTTACTATGCTGGTGACAGTCTCTGTGAGCCTGGACCGTGGGACCGCCAGGAGAGGACCGCCGTCAGATGGCTCCTAACAGGGTAAGTGCGGTGCTTACTGCCGCAGACCGTGACAGTAATATTGTAAACATTCATTTCTCACTCAAAATCATTCTAAATCAATTATTGAATTCAGCACACAAAACACTATTTGGGCCTGATTCAACTGCCCACAATGGCAGGTCGTGGTGCTTTTTTTGGCAAATTAGTACCGTATTAATATCCGCTAATTTTACTTACTGTAATAGACAGGAATAGGCACACTTTGCACTTATTCCTGTCTTTGGGGGCAATGGAATTGGGCCCATAGATCCACTTATATTCAATCTTCTGACAAATAGTGAGAAATACTTTGTTGACCAGCATTATTTATGTAAATCAGGGCTTGAAGTGAGGGGGTATACCATACCGTTTCTTCTCCCACTGGTTTAGCTGAAAAGCTATATATCTCCATTCACTTTTATTATTTTTATACCGCCACTTCTAAATGTCCATACCGCCATTTCTAAATTACCACTTCGACCACTGATGTAAATAATATATAATTCGGTATTATAGAGTTTGTTAAGAGCATACAATTTTATGCACATTAATTATTCATATAATGAAGGTTTTCTATTGTCATAATGGGCCTGATCCAGAACAACGCACGCTTGCGAGCTAACGCTGATGGTAAGCGTAAATTCGGCAAAAAAAAACGCACCGCGCATGCGCCTAGTGACAACTTCCAGTAGTAAAACACTGATTTTTGTAGCGGCAATTCGGACGTCCGCATACTCTGCGTTTTTACCAACAAAGGGGTCTGTTTATAGTATGAAGTTTGTATGGACGCTGGAGTTAAGGAATGTAGGCGGGGTGAGGCATTTAAATCGTACAGTATGGGCGTGCTAAGCGTTGTTAATACGCAATGAACGTACAGACGGCCACGGGAACAAACACAAAAGTTAGGGTAGGGTTTGCTGAGCGTATGGATGCTAAACTAGGTACGAGCAAGGGGAGTGCCTATTGCCGTGCATCGGTGGTACGTTCGTCGATAATACGCTACGCACACCAGCGTAGGTCTGGATCAGGCCCAATGCCTCTGGTTACACTATTTTGTCAGTTTTACACATACATTAAGTACAACTAGGAGTTTACATAGTTATTCTTCAAATATGTCACATCTTCTAGCTAACTAAAAGATATCAGTTCTTGTCACTGTGCGTTCTGAAAGTATTGTGTTTCTCTGATTTCCTATTTTTACATAGTTGATGAGGTTGAATAAAGACACCAGTCCATCAAGTTCAACCTATTTTGGATCTTCTGCGATCCCTATCTTTATATTTGAAGTTAATCCATATGAAGCAACCTCCAAACTGTTGCAATCAGAAAAATAAATAAATAAAAATCCCTGCTGACCCAAAATGGCCGTCCTATTTCTCCCTGGCTCCACTACTGTTCTTCATTTAAATTTACGGTCCTGGTAACCCTGAATGTCCTTTTCTGCTAAAACTTTATCTAATCCTTTCTTAAACATATAAGTTAATGCTCTTTTCTGTTTGCTTTCACCCTTATCATTATAATGTTCCCTCACATCGGCACCATGAGAGGTATAAATGGTGTAAATGGGCATTTTCTATTTACTTCTCTTTTCAAAGTTGCGTCTTGTGAGTCTTCTCTCTGTATGTGTGGTGATACTGGTAGCTATGGCTCTCCAGGCTGATTACTGTTCTTGTATCAACTCATGGGTCCAGATTTACTAAGCTTCGGGAAAGGAAAAGTTGAGATGTTGCCCAATCAAATTGTAACTCTCACTTTCCTATTACATACTAGAAAATGTCAGCTAGAATCTGATTGGTTGCTATGGGCAACATCTTCAATTTTACATTGCCGCAGCTTAGTAAATCTAGCCCAAGGACTGCACAACAAAAATGATTTCTTTGAAATTATTGTCGTAATCCCTTCCCTCATATCCTTCACATCTTTTCCCATTCTGCACTATAACATTTTAATAATCCACTTTCTGTTTTCATGTTTGTTTTTCTGTCATTCCTATTCCTTTTCAATATTTCCTTTTAAACTCTAGCTTTCAGCTATGTTACAAGTAATCTTTTCCCCTTTTCCTTAAAGTGATATCCACTAAGCTTCATCAAGAGGGGAGGATATGGTAGAAAGGCTTTTTTTAATAACTAATAATTTTTCATTTTTCCAAAACATTTCCTAGATAGTCAAATATTTTATGTGATAAAAATATTAATAAGAAACAAAATGGACATATGGATATAAGGGCATACAATGGAGGCTGGACATAAGGGGCAGACAATGGAGGCTGGAAATAAGGGGAAGACAATGGAGGCTGGACATAAGGGGCAAACATGGAGGTAATACATAAGGGGCACACATGGGGGCTGTACATAAAGGGCATATATTTAGCTGGACATTACAAGGGGCACACATGGAGGCTGTACAGTACAAGGGACACACATGGAGGCTGTACAGTACAAGGGGCACACATGGAGGCTGGCCATTGCAAGGGGCAGACAATAAAGGCTGGATATTAAAAGTGGCAGACAATGGAGGCTGGACATTATAAGGGGCACACATGGAGGCTGGACATTACAAGGGGCACACATGGAGGCTGGACATGTGTTAGCCTCAACCACCTCAGATGGGAGGCTATTCCACTTATCTATCACCCTTTCAGTGAAGTAATTTTTCTGCACATTTCCTCTGAATTTACCACCCTCCAGTTTAAATTACTACACCTCTTTCTTTGTAGAATACCACCCTTGTGGCCATTCAGTTCATGAAATTTGTTTTAAGTATAGAGAAGTTATAGACAGAAATACAAACTCTCATCCTTTTATATAACCTTACTCTAAGCAGCGAATTGGCTTTCCAGGTTTAAACCTCAAAATGACATTGTTTTCACTGGTCACACCTTTACCCCAACTTTTCTTTTTTTTTTTTTTAAATAACAAAACATGTAGAGAATTAACAGAAATGGAAATACTAGAAGCACTTCACTCCAAACAATAAATCATATTGTACTTAGAGATAAAGGAGCGTGTTCACACCTAAGAAGCACCGGCTTCTTAGGTATGGAGTTTTAAGAATGAAACTACTACACATGCGTATTGGATCATTTACGCAATGTACATACCACTATCTAACCAACCACCGCACATAGGTGGTTAGGTAGAAAGGGGCGTGTCTGGGCAGCCTCTGGGAGTTTTTAAGATGAGTGGGTGGGGGTAGATAAGTTAAAGAGCCAGGGAGAGCAGGTAGGGAAAACTCCATGCATATTTTCCTTCTTAAGAAGGAAAATACACACGGAAGTTAGGGAAGGTTTGTAAAATAAGGGGAGATGGCATGGTATGGAGCCTTAATCTAGGTGCGTGTGTGCATGTATCAGCACCCCTTTATATCGTTCGGACCTGTGAATCAGGTCCAGATTCTTAGTTCATTAACTATTAAATTCATCCTATAATGCTTCCATCTTCATTAAGGTGATGAAAGCCTATCTCTATTGTATATATTCTATTATATATAATGAGGACAAGGATTCCCAATTACTTGACAATGATGTTTGTGCTTTATGTTTTTTTCCTATTTGGTTTAATCCTAACATGATTATCAGTTCCATGCGTGTTACTGGTTCACTGTAACGAGCGTCATTTCGGGAAGCTGCTAACAGAGTAATATGAGCCCCCCCCCCAAAAAAAAAAACATGCGCTTTGCAAAATATTCTCTATGAAGCGTAGTACTATTCATATAAAAAAAAACAAAAGAAATTTGAAGTGTGATGTAATCTGAAGTATGATGTAATATTAATATATTGTATTTTAGGAATTCCAAGGTATTCAACATTTTTAACATTCCATTCTTAATAACTACATGCAATTCAACTTTGCATTCCTGGTTTTGCACAGAGAATCTCTAGCAATGACAACTCATGAAGATAAGATCTTAAAAGCAAAAGTGTTTTACCATATTAAATCACACAAAATTTACAATTTACAGTTAAACTAATGATTAAACAAGCCAAATTCAGTAAAGCTATTTAAGTTTCCATACACCAGGGCCGGCCCTAGCTATAGGCAGTATAAGCGGGTCACCTATAGCGGCTTCTTGTCAGGAAGGGGCACCCAGGGCAGAAAAGGAAACCCACACATGTGTAGCAGCTCCTCCCCCTGGTAAAGCAGAGTGGTGCCTGTCTTAGGTCAGCTGCCTGCCCAAATAATAGGACAGACAGTCAATGTGCATTGCTGCATAGTATTGCCTGCATTGGATATTTAACTAACTCAGATATCCAAAGCAGGTAATAATATACAGCAACGCACATGAGAACAAATGTATATATATTTATATTTATGATTTTCTGCTAGGGGCACCAACCAAATCTTGCTTAGGGCACCAATTTGTCTAGTGCTGGCCCTGCCATACACTTTACATTTGCTGATCATTGGTTGGAGCCTACAC
>WWET01006135.1:58737-70722 GCA_011038615.1 Limnodynastes dumerilii
GCAAGTGAATATCCCATTTACTCATTTCCTTTGTATTATCCCAGCTTTACAGGAAGTCTAGCACATAGCCATTGCATTACATGAGAGACAGTAGCAGAACAGAAACATAAAAACAATGTGATGGCAGATAACAGCCAAAACGGAAATCCACAATGCCAAGTTGTTGTTTTTGTTTTTTTTTAACTATATGTACCCTAGACCATATTCGTGCCTCAATTTAGTTTATTATTTAGAAAATTCTTATGTTTATTCCAAGCCATGTTTAAATTGTTCTACTGTGTTAGCACCTCAGATTAGAGACAATTCCACCTATAGCCACCTTTACAATGAAGTAATTTTTCCGTACATTTCTTCTAAGCCTACCACCTTCCAGTATAAAAATCCTCTACCTGGTTACACCCCTTGATATACTTGAAAGCTGCCATCATATCCCCCTTTCCCTTCTCTGCTCCAATTTATAAATACTTAGTTCTTCTAGTCAAACCGACGGCCCAAACACATATTTTGTGGGGCCCCATATTACTATGTGGACTCAGTGGAGTAGTGAGGGTGCAGCTTGTGCTTCAGTTGCTGGTAGACCAAAGGGGCACCGCAGAGCACAGCCAAGTGCAACCTCCAGATCCCTAATATATGAGTATTACCAGTGGGATAATATTAGGGGTCTGGAATGGAATACTTTATAATGCACAAGTGGGGAATATCTTAGGTCTGGGAATAACACATATTAGAGGTCTGGGAATGACACACTTTATACTGTATATAGTGTACTACTGCAAACCCTAATATAAACTATAAACTAGTTACTATATATTATAGGATGTGTCATTCCCAGACCCATGATACTCCCCAGTTGTACATTATAAAGTGGGCCATTCCAGACCCCTATTATACGACTTGTTATACCAGTATTACACATATACATGCGCTTTATATAGTGTGCCATGTCTATAGATGTGTAATGTAAGGGAGACAGGGAGGGGGGATGTAATGGGGGGAGGAGTAGGGAGAGAGATCTGTAATGTAAAGAAGACAGGGAGACAAGGAGGGAGATGTGTAAATATAAAGAGGACAAGGGGCCATGTGTATGGAGGAGGTGCAGGGAGGGGGAAGGGTATTGGAGAGGGGGCACAAGAAGGTAGATATGTCATCAGAAAGAGAGACCAAAAGGCAGATGTGTAACAGAGGAAAAGAAAAATGTAATGGGGAGTTTGGGGTGGGAGTAGATGTGTAATGGCGGCTAACTTCATTTTCTTTTTAGTGCGGTAAGAATCAATGTGAGGCACGAAGAGAAGAATCTAACAATCAAAATATATGTAAGTAAAATGGCAGCAAATGTAAGGGAACATGCTCACTACGCTCCCTGGTACAACAAACTATGGGAGGCCAGGGTTGGGGGGCGCCGTAGCATTCACTTGCTCCGGGTGCCAATCCATGCTACACCTCTGAGTGAACCACTGGGTTAAATGCAGGGCTGGAGCAATGCCCCGCTGCAAAAAATCGTGGCTGAAACAGTGTTACTGCTATCAGCTGCCACTGCAGTTACACAGAACAGCTGATAGTAAACCACCTATCAGCTGTCCTGTTTAACTGCTGCAGTGGCTGACAGCAGGAACAAGATTGCTTAATGAAAATGCCAATGGAGAGAAAAGATGGGGAATACTGGGAGCTGGAGACACATGATGGGGAATACTGGGGAGACTGGGGACACATGATGGGAAATTCAAGGAAGGCTGGAGAGGCATGATGGGAAATACTGAAAACTGGAGACTCATAATTGGCGAATACTGGAAGCTGGAGACACATAAATGAGGAATACTGGGGAGGATGGAGAAGCATGGATGGGGAATACTGGGGAGACTGAAGACACATGAACGGGGAATGCTGGGGAGGCTGGAGACACAAATGGGGAATAATAGGGAGGCTGGAGAGGCATGGATGGGGAATACTAGGAAGGCTGGAGAGGCATGGATGGGGAATACTAGGAAGGCTGGAGAGGTATGGATGGTAAATATTAAAAACTGGAGAACACATGAATGGGGAATACTGGGGAGGATAGAGAGGCATAGATGGGGAATACTGGGGAGACTGAAGACACATGAATGGGGAACGCTGGGGAGGCTGGAGACACATGAATGGAGAATAATAGGGAGGATGGAGAGGCATGGATGGGGAATACTAGGAAGGCTGGAGAGGCATGGATATGGAATACTATGAAGGCTGGATGAAACTTTTTTATTTTTCTTGCAGCCAATAAAATCTTAAACTTTGATTGTACGGCCCCATTGGGGTTTTGAGTCATGCCTGCTCTAGTCTTTATTCACTTGTTTTGTGACACATGCCAAGTACCATTTTAGTTGCCCTCTGTGCACAGTCTTTTTTTTTTTCAGTAGTTTTTTATTGATTTTAGAACATACACAGAAAAAGAAAACACAAACAAACCTATCCCCTCCCCCCCATGGCATTGCCGCTGCTGTTATCATTATCTAAGTCTTGAGCATAAATATACATAGGAACATACAGTTGTACATTACATATTTTTCAATAAAAACACAAGAAATATCACCAGTGAAACTTGTACAGTCTTTTTATATCATTTGGCATAATTTCACAAGAGTTCTGGGTTAGAGAGCTAGAGGGAGGGAAGTACTAGTCTAGTAAGTACACTAGTCTAGCTTAAATTATAGACGACAAGTCAACAGAAAAGGAGTCAGGCAGCAGCGTATGATTGCACCGCTATATAAGCAATAGCTAATGGTTCAGGTTACTCCACTGAGATTATACCGTAAGGCGACTCACACCATCTTGACCATATCATGTAATATTTGTGTAGGGCCCTTCTCTGAGTGTACATGTGCTGCTCATGACCAACCATGTAATTCACGAGTATCACTCAGCGAGATACAGTAGGTGGATCAGGGGCCATCCAAGATCTGGCAATTATAACTTTGGCTAGTGTGGTGAGGTTGAAAATATATCTATATGTTACAATGTTAAATCACTCCTCAACATATACCCCAAACAATACAGTTAGTGGGTCTATTGGGGGAAGCTCCTCAATAGTAGTCCCAATACCCACCCAGACGCCCTCCCAAAAGCAATATACATGAGGGCACGACCACAGCATGTGCCAGAATCCTGCATCTAGCCCTCCACGCTTAGGACAATTAGCAGAGGAATGTAGACCCAACATTTTAAGACTCAGTGGAGTATGGTAGTCCCTGTGTAAAATGTAATGGTGAATCTGCTGATAGTGCTGGCATTTGTACATCCCACAATTTGCTCCCATGCCTCCTCCTCCAGGGGACCCAGATCCATAATCCATGCTTCTCGGAGTCTCTCCATCCCTTCAGCTGCTCCAAGCCTTTTAACCCTAGAATCCTAGTCTGGGGGCAAAAAATTGAGGGAAGGCCTTATATATCTCAATCAGTGTTCCATCCACTCCAGGGGCCTTATTATTAGGGAAGGAGTTGAAGTCATGTGTAAGCTCCTCTTCAGTGAATGGAGCGTCCAGGAAATCAGCAGATTCCTGCGAGAGCATGCGGAAACTGACCTGATCCACATAATCAGCTAAATATGCATCTGTGCAAGTCTTTAGTGTATTTATGTCTTTCAGTTCTCCAGAATCCTCACAGTATTCCAGGTAAAGCTGTAGCAATGACCTAAAAAGTGTCATTACTACTTCTCTCTTCCTGCTTCTAATTCTCCTCCCTATGCAACCAAGCATCGATTTGCATTTCTTATTGCTTTTTTACATTGATGGGCTGCCTTTAAGTCACATTAAATGGTAACTCATAGATTCCAGTTTCATTATGTAGTGCCATTAATTATATATTGAGCTGTTGTGTTTTTGCGACCCAAGCACTTGATATTGTATTTATTGTCATTACACTGCAGTTGCCAAAATATTGACCATTCCTTCAGTCTACCTAGATCTCATCATTGTGTTAACCCCTCTTAGTGTGTCTACCCTATTTCTTACCATGTGTAATGTCACCAATAAACACATTAAATAACACTGGTCCTAGTATAAAACCCTCCACTAGTAACTCCACTAGTAATCTTTACATGGCTAGAAGTAATTTTATTCACTACAACCTCTTCCTGTCTATCCTGCGACCAAGATGGTATCCACGCAACTATGTCCAGTTTATACAACAGTTATAGATCAATTACTATGCTAGTTTCTTAAAAGTCAATGAAGTTCAAGGTGTCAATCAAATATTGTGTAAAGGAGTATTAATCATATAAATATGGCTAAATATTGATCAAGTTCGAGCACGCATCCAGAAAAGAATTCTGAAAACATGACCTTGTACTCCACACTTTATATTATGGGTGTCCAGAAAACACTAACTATTTTCCTGTCAGAGGTTTGCAATAAGCAATGTTTTTCTTCTTTAGGCTGCTATGAATGAGATATAATTCTTTACGAAATCAGAAATGGGTTACCCTGTGCCAATGGGAATGTAGTAATATTTATCCATATAACAAAATGTTTCGTTTAACAAATTTATTCATAAAATGTATAAAAAAATATATAACAGAAAGATAAAACAAAATATAGTCATAAATGAAAAATTGGCATAAGCAACAGTAATTCAGGTAAACATGAGGTGTAAATATAAATCAAATGAAAAACGTCACATTGAATAACTGTGAAATGAAATTCCTCAAAATAGCTCCAGTGGGTATGAAGGGGGTCCAATGTAGGGGAAGGCACAAGACCTGGAAATTGTTCAATGTTTATAATGAGTATAGGTGGAGGTCAGAGACTGAAAGAGTCCTGAATAAAAGTCCAGAGCGGATGAGATTAGGGGTTCCGGACCCCAATATCCAAGAAATGTTTGACTGACAATAGATAAATGCTGTAAAAAGCAGATGGCACAGTGCGATAATGAGATTAGGGAGCGTTGCTCAAAACACGTGCAAATGATGCAGTCACTACAGAGCTCTTGTCTCTTCAGTGAGTTGTAGACTTACCATAGCAATACCAGTCAATGTACAGTGGCTCTGGAACACCCCTCTAACTTAGGGCTCTATTTACTTACCAAAATGATTGTAGCTCATCCAGGTTTGAACTGGCTCGCTGCGAGCCTGGGAGCTACGTTCATAGGGCCAGATTTAGGGCTATATTTACCAACTTCATTTTCAGGTGATAATGCCTATTTACTATCCCTTCCGCTCTAAGGGTTAGTGAATAGGAGGAAGCGCCGGCTCTACATTAGGAACAGCGGGCCAGCGAACACATATGAGGTTTGTCTGCATCACCATGGACTGTTGATTTCCATGGCGGTGCATCATTAGTAGACATAGGATTATATGCATTTGCATGTTTGCATATGCAAATGCATAAAACGCTATTTTTATAGCGTTATTGCATATTTTAGTACTTTTTCATTGACGGTGCTTATTTCAGTAGTTAAATGTGTTAGGAACACATATGTGTCTGCATCACCATGGACTGTTGATTTCCATGGCGGTGCATCATTAGTAGACATAGGATTATATGCATTTGCATGTTTGCATATGCAAATGCATAAAACGCTATTTTTATAGCGTTATTGCATATTTTATTTTAGTTTCATTGACAGTGCTTATTTCAGTAGTTAAATGTGTTAGGCGTGTTGTATTACGCGGGAACGGTGGCGGGCCGCAGCCAGTGACGTGCGCCTCACACGCACTCGGCAAGCGCACTGAACCCGATCTGCTGGCTCGCACTAGGTGAAAGCGTTGGCCGGATGCGGCGCGCGTGGGGGGAAGAGAGCACAGCACTCGTTGCTTCACGTAATTCAATTGTTTGTCATTCAATTGCTCGCTGTGTTAACCTACGAAAATCTTATCTTTGTTGAAATAATGCCGCCAGTGAAAAAAAATACCCAGACTTTAATGGAATCTTGGATAAAAAATGGCAATAAGGCACCAGTTGTAGTGTTTCCAAAGAGTCTAGTCATTTGAAAGAATAAGATACTGAATAAGTGAAACTACAGTTTATCTACATATACTGTTGAATGTATGCATTGTAATCCTTTTTACGTGCTTGATAAATTCCCTTAAGTGGAGACTATTCTCTATTTAAGTGCCCGTGTCAACTGGAACCCGCTTACCTCTCTGAATACCCCAGAAGAACCTGCAGCAGAATCGGGGACAATCACCGGCTGGTCAGAATGTGAGAATATCTGTATTCCAACTGGGTTAGTACCAACGCACCCACATCCCTTCACACAAGCTAGCCGGATATTACATTTGAGGCCGCGACAGCGAAGGACCTGCAGGCTAAGGGGCCAAAGATGACTATACCTCTACACCCACTATTGTTATAAAATGGCAAGATTCATGTTCTGCTCTGAAAGATCAAAGCAGGTGCATCTTCTGTCCATGCCCACTTCTATCACATTATTGAAGATGCACCCACTCTGTTGTTTTTAGAGTTATCACTGGGCCCACTCCTAAATTTGCTTTGGGTTTCCAAGCCCCTCCTCTTGTCAGTAATATCAGTTATGGCTCATCGGTGTGAAACTAAATCTTGACATTTCTATCAGGGTTGCTGACACTCTTGGAATTTCCAGGAGACTCACGAAATTAGGTAGTTGTGGCAAATCTCCGGCAAGTCCTACCCACATGCCTCTCATTATAGCAATCCTTAGTGTTACAAGATGGGACTTGATGACATGATTTTCGTCATTAAACCCCGCCCATCCCTGGAACACTATGAATTGCTGTATTGATTGACAGGTGGCAGAGCGAAATGACACAATTTGCATAAATTGGGTCATTAAGACCCATCCCCATAGCAACATCTATTTCTTCCCTCAAAGATCTCCTGGAGGGAAGAAATAGAAAGTAGGCAACCCTGATTTATAGACAGTATTACTATATGAAAATATGTACTACAATGCTAAATAATAATGTTTAAATATGAATAGAAAGCTATCCAACTAAAGCAAGCTTCTATTACATTTCATACAGAACTAAACACATATCAAATATGCATGCTGCACGATATCATTGTCAGTAGATTTTTTGGCGAGTATTTTGTGTCTCAGAAACACCTAGGACCAGATTTACTAAAGTCTTGTCTTGGAAAAGTGAAGATGTTGCCCATAGCAACCAATCAGATTCTAGCTCTCACTTTTCTATTACATACTAGAGACCGTCAGCTGTAATCTGATTGGATGCTATGGGCAACATCTCCACTTTTCCAAACCTGCAGCTTAGTAAATCTGGCCCCATAAGCGGAGGAGTGGCGCAAATTTTTTTTGTAATTAGGCACATTTCACGGCTCCACAGCTACTTGACTTCCCCATGTGTATTAGGCTGGCCATACACTAGAGCGATTATTGGCCTGATTATCCAATTATCGGGTGTTCAGGCCCATAATCGCTCTAATATATGGCCAGGATCAATTTTTAAAACACCAAATAAACACATCAGAAACGCTCTGGTACAATTATTTGGTTATTAAACATGTTTAATTTATATCAGCAGCCAATCAGCGTACTGAATGGTTCCCTATTCTGTTAGTGCCTTCCTCCACTAGCTGAAGTGGTGCTGTGTGGTTAGTGGCTACTGCAAGTGTGGGTAGTAGTAGAGACAGGGATAACCCAAAGCTGCTATCCACACAGTGCAGCTTTGGCTAATCCCATTAAAGAAACAGCTGGAAACAATTTAACCTAAGAAATCAAAATGAGCAAGGGTCAAAGACACAGCTAAGTGGTCAAAAGGTCTGCCTTTGATTCCTCTGATGAAATTCCCTGGTGGAACGAAACGCGTAAGGATGGCTATGTGAAGTCCGGTACCACCAATTATACTTTGTCCCGATACCTACCAGTGTGATCCTAAGTTTGTGACTATACTGCACCTGTCACTTTAAAGAAAGACCTCCGTTTGGCTGTAACAACGTGAGCGCTCACCAACGTGGTTCTATCTAGAGGGGAAGCACCGCCCTATACACCATCTGCCCTACCAGCCGGTAGAAGCCGCCTGCAGACAAGTGAGTTCGGCGTCCTGAGACCCCCGGTTCTAGCGGCCCAAACACCCGCTCGCCGGGGTTGACTCGGACAACGTGTTAACTCGACTGTTTCCATCTCAAGGCACAAGTGGTAAGGTCTTGTTTCCCTACTACCAAACTGCATTTGCATTAGTGCTATTACTATTCTCATCGAGGTGGTGAGCAACGGAGCAAGTCAGTACCCGTTAACAATTGAATTGGGACTTTGTTTCTCATCCAGCAGTATTTTTACCTGAATATTTTCACTTACGTATCTATTTATCTTTCTACTAGGGCTTGATCACCCCTAGAGGGATTGTTATTGGATATTTAGTATATGCTTTTTCTACATAAACACTTAGGGTCAGTTTGCACTGTCTGTATATGTAGTGTATTTGTGATCTACCCAACCCGAGATTACACTGTGACAGCGCTGGTCTTATTCTGTCTTTTATTTTTTCAATTACACTAAGGGGACTCACAAACCCCTAAGACCAAGCTGCAGCTACAGTGTCATATTGGTTTTTTCTTCCCCTTTTTTTCTTAGAAAGCAGATGCTCACTGATATTTCAGCTGTAGATTTTATAGAAATATGGTCCTTTTTCATTTATGGAACATTTTATAAATATATTTCTAATGGTTTAATCATTTCCTAAATTCTAACAGTTAAACAGCAGTATATGTCCCAAACCTTAACTTTACATATTTCAATATCAAGCATATTATGATAGCATATTGTGAAATCAGTGCAGATGGGAGTGATGCTATAGAATGTGGGTCATCCAAGAGTTGCACAGCTGCAGATTCTATGTTGACACTTGAGTCTCTGTTTACAAAGAGCTAAATACATGTGCAATTTATTCACAAAATATTCCCAGGTGAGAATAGCAATTAATTTAAACAATGTGGACTGGAGAAAAAAAAAAAAAAAAAAAAATACAATTTTTTTTGGTTTTTTTTACTATATTTTAACAAAAAAATTTAAATACATTAAAAACTTTAAAAACTGTAAAAAAAATAACAAAAAAAGAAAAACTCACATGTAAGGGAGACGCATCCGACTATGAAGATTTCAGAGTCCCGATATGAAGACACTGCGCATACACAAGGTTTCTCATGCCGGGACTTGAAGTTTTCAAAGTTCCACTTTGGAGTGTCTGCGTATGTGCAGGACTTCATTCATACAAATGACCACAGAGATCATCGTGGGACCTCATCGGAGGGGTGAGTAGAAGTAAATTTAAATGACTGAAGCTACCAGGCTCACTGCGAGCCTGGAACATCTTCATACATTTAAAAACGTTAAGGTAAGTAATTAGAGCCCAATAAATCTTCCACTGCTATGTGAAAGAGAGCCATACTGGTTTGACTTTAAGAGATTTTTTTTTTTTTTTTTTAAATTACAATAATTTGCAGATTAGGTGAAAAACGATTACATGGAATTGCAAAGAAAATAAGTATTCCTTACAAAATATCACCCTTTATGTCCTCTTTGCCCACCAAACCCTAATTTATATATCCTCTACATCAGTGCTCCTCAACCTTTTCTCACCTTCGGCACACCTAAGCCCGTCCCAGAATTCCGCGGCACACCAAAAGCAAAATATACAAAAAAAAGCAGGAATTACTAAATACATACACAGATATTACATTTAGTTGTTATTTTTTATTTAATAAATTTAAAAATTGCGGCTAATAACTTTTTTCTTATAACTAATTTAACTATGTTAGCCCCCATCATGTGTCTGCAGCCTCCCCATTATCCCCCATCATGTGTCTGCAGCCTCCCCAGTAGTCCCCATTAATGTGTCTCCAGCCTCCCTAGTAGTCCCCATTCCTGTGTCTCCAGCCTCCCTAGTATTCCGCATTCATGTATCTGCAGCCTCCTCAGTATCCCCTTATTTCCTTAAGGCAAGGTCTTCCAGTGCTTTTTCCCCGGTTGGAGGCATTGTACCGCGGCACACTTGGCAACATCCCATGGCACACTGGTGTGCTATGGCACACTGGTTGAGGAGCACTGCTCTACATTACAGATCAACACAGCAACCACAGATCCAATTCCCAGCAGCTGTAGGCTGAGCTTGTTTGACCAGTTTTATGGCTAAGCCTCCTATAGACATCACTGCAAACAAGTTTGTAATTAAAAGTTTGATTCCGATGGATTATAAAGGCTGACTGTATTTTAATTGTTTGACCTAGTAGATAAATATAACACAATAGTAAAAAATGTACATGCAATAATAATAGGGTTACCACCCGTCCGGGATTGCTCTGGACAGTCTGGTAATTGAGACCGGTGTCCGGAGTCCGGAGGAGTCCCATTCCCGGACTTTACAATGTCCGGGAATAATACTATTTCTAGAGTTATATTACATTTCCGCCTCTGAAATGTAATGTAATTATAGAAATAGTATTGTTCCCGGACAGTGTATTGTCACAGACACATACACAGTGCCCGGTCTGCTGCGTCCAGGCTCTGTTTATGTGTTACTATGGCAACACAACGGCGGTACAGTGTGACGCTGACATACGTCAGCGTCTTTAAGAAGCAGCAGTGGCGCCGCAGAGGACGGGGTGTGTGGATGCAGAGAGCGCAAGACGGCAAATAGGTAGGAGACTTAGAAAAGTTTATTGGCGGCTATAGTATGTGAGGGAGGGGGTAATGTGCGGCTATAGTATGTGGGGGAGGGGGTAATGTGCAGTAGTATGTGGGGGAGAGGGTAATGTGTGGCTATAGTTCGCGGGGGAGGGGGTAATGTGCAGCTATAAAGTAGAATATACGTACTGTATATGTAGGACCATATAAATGATGAAGCTAAGTAAAAAATAAAAAAATAAATTAAAGAAGCAAAAATAAATGTGCCGTTTCTAAGGTTTATTCCGAGGGAGGGAGGGGGTGGGGGGGTGTCTGTGTCCGGGAATTTCTTTTTCAAAAGGCGGTAACCCTAAATAATAATAATGTATCTAGGCTATGGACTCATGCACATTTTCACATGTGATAACTGAAAGTAAAATCAAGAATAACAGATGTCTGAGTTTACTTTTATTTTAAGATATAGGAATTTAACGAGAACTTACCACATTATCTGATGGACTAAATCATTCATCACAGTTCTGACACTGATGCTGATTATCAGAATTATTTTCTTCTTACGAGCAAAGAAGTTTCCGAACTCAACAAACAGTTCTTACTGCTCAGTGTTCCATAGCTAATGCCCAGCGTACTGCCATGGGAAAGCTTCTGGCGGGGCACTAGTGGTAAGAGTGTCGTGCTACATGTGGGTACATCTTTCTTTTCTCTTTCATTCCAGTATACCCAGTTTTTGCATTGACAGCTTACACCACCCAGTGTCACTGTCTATGCAAAGGCTGTAGGCGGAGTATCTCTGTACCAACCAGGAGCACAGCTGCACTACTGCGCATGCGTTAATGAGCAGCCTTCTGTGCTGCGTGTACATTGTAGTCCCGCACAGTTTTTAGGGACGGACTTTATAACCTGTCTACTTGTGTACAGCTGATCATATTTATTAGTTTCATTCTACAATAGATAACAGAAACACATTAGGATTACAGTTCAGTTTCCTATTGCGCCATAATTTGCTGGTTACTGAAGAAATGTGCTATATGGCTCTTTTACCACTAGATGGCAGTAAACGTCGTGAGGAGGCTTCATAGAAAGTCTTAACGTTTAACGTTAAACGCAAAGGGGCGGATCTAGGGGGATGGGTGAGTGTGTGTTATTGATCAGTTTGAACCCCTCTTTTACTATTGGCTTCTCCCACCTTTTTTTTTACCCCCACCAACTATATTCCTAAATTCTTTTAAGTCCCACTATTCCCTCTATCCCCCTCTTTCAACAATAAGCCCTATATACCCTTCTTTCGGTACTTCTTTATTTTTGCGGCCCCCTGCTGCACTACGCTACTTACGTATTATTATTTTTTTTTTGTCCAGCAGAGGGCGCGCGCGCGCACACACGCTCCGGCGGTGCTGCTGCC
>WWET01006136.1:24870-56383 GCA_011038615.1 Limnodynastes dumerilii
TACTCCGTCTGTAGAGATAAAGCACTGTTTTAATAAATAGGAACACTTTTGTACATTTTATATTGACAAACCCTGTGTGTTTATGTGGGTGAAAATGTATGTCTTATAACGTTTAATATCAAATGAAATAAAGCCCGTGAAAGCGTGTATGAGCATCGAAATTCACGCGCATGTGTGTACGCGTTACCGATTTCCCGCACTTTTGTGGTCCTTTGTCCTTTCGCTATACAGCGATCAATTAGCGAATATTCGCTCGCGTATTTTAATATTTTTCTGTTTCGACATACGGGACCCTAAGCTGAACCAGATTTGGATATTTTATGCACTTGGTAAAGAGAGGAGAAATCATCATCGTTTGGAGGCGCATAAACTATAACTAAATATTTGAATATTCGAGTTATTTACACAAAGAAACATAGAAACATAGATTAATATTTACTAAACTAAATCTGGTGGATTTTCTGTGGTTAGAATAGCGCCAGATTTACTAAAAACCGAACTGTTAAAAGAACACCAAATAAACAGTGTCTCAATTTTTTAAATATAAAATATAGAAACCACCTGATTTACTATAATGCCAACGTAAAACCACTGTCAAAACCGATTAAAAAGGGCTGGTAGTAAGTAACAATTTTGTTAAAGTTGCCACTCAATATGAAAAAAACCCACCCAAAAATGTAATAAAGATAAAATAACCTGTAATAAAGAATTGCTAAAATCCCCCTTTGTTGTGAAGCATTGCATGGCACAGTCATTAAAACCTTGGCATGCTGGTGTTTATAGTACTACAAGCCACAGCATGCTCATATCTGGCAGGGCAGGATGTGTATTGTAATGCCACAAGGGCCAACATGCCAAGGTGTCTGGGTCACTGTGGCATGTAGCATGTGCAAAGAAAAATGATAGCGCCCACATACACAGTCCATAAAAATACAAACTGAATAAAAAGTATAAAAAATAAACCATCCGTTATGACAGAACATTCTCAAGTCTTCCGGCTCCTTCCGGCACACAGATCTGCTTCATCACTCTCTCCCTGAAGAAGCCGAAAGGTGAAACGCGTAGGAGAAACTTACTTTTGCAGCACGTTACAACCCGAGGCAACGCTCCTATTTGCGATCAGCACTCCAAGTTAACCGGACCCATACATCGGTGGGATCTCTATCCTGCCAGGCCCGACACTATACAGGAGTCTGCACAAAGGAGACATCGGGACCGCGACTGCATGCAGGCACGGGTGAGCTCCCTGTAGCCTTACATACTTACTCCTTACCGGTAAGGTTTTTTACTTACTTTTTTTGAAGCACACTGTGCACCAGGAGCAACATGCACCCACGGGCATACTGTATACCATCCATCTACAGGGACAAGTAACTTCCATCCACACTACTGTGTACTATTATGAACTGTCGCATTGCAAAGTTTTTTGGATACTGACCTTATGAACTACATTGGAACTTGGATTCTGTTTATAGGATTATCACGGACTATCCCTAATATCTGCCCCACACTCCCTCACTAAGCACGTTAGATTCTTTATTACTACATTCAATAAAACATTTTTATTTTAACCCACCTTTATTGCCATTTCTTTCTCCATCACCTGTCTGGCGCACCTCAGATACCGTATGTTTACATATTGCCGCAACTAGGGAGCTACCCCCCTAATATCTGTATCTACTCTTTGGTAGCTGAGGGACGTGATCCCTTGCCCTATCCCCTGACCCATCCCCTCCTTCAGCGCTGGTTTTTCTCTTCTATCTTCCGGCTCCTGTTTGCTCCAAGGATCGTTTTCCCTGTAGTCTGTTTCCGAGGGCCTCATTTACTAAGCTGGTTTTTGGCGATTATGAATCGCCAGCCATTGCAACGGTTTTCCCGCAATTCATTTTTTTTTAAATCGTGGATTTCACTAATAGATGCTTTTGACGGGGGATTTAAAATCGCAGTGGATAGCCATGGGTTTCTAAAGGTCTAAATCACTGCGCTTTTCTATCAAAAAAATAATAATAATCCAAGCGCAGCATGGTTGTAATGCTTAGCATTGCTGCACTGATAGAACTACAAGGCTCAGCATTCCTGTATTAATATCAGCGTCAGCATGTCAAGCCTTATAAGCATGCAGCGCTGTAGCCGGTTTAAAAAAAAAAATATATATATATATGTATATATTGTTAAAAAAAACCATACATAAACATATACATACATGTCAAACTAAAATAGACATTTGCTATCCATAATATTTCCCCATACCATGTAAAATTAACACAGGTGGCCACACTGTTTTGTAGAAAACTTATTGTTAAGTTAAGTGTGTTGCAGAAAGACAAAAAAAAATTAAATTATGACTCGCTGTTTAGCTGTCCTCATTCTTGGGAAGAGTTTATTCTTTCTTTGAAGTTATTCTTTTGTTGATTGTAGAATCTTATCCGCTTGCTTGAAGATGATGTTCTGGTCCTTCCATCTGCCCTTTGGCTTCCTCTAGCACTTGCCCTGACAACAGGCTCCGTCCTCTTCTTGGGCACCGCTACTAATGACCATTCAGTCAGTAGAGGGCACTCTTTTATAGAAATTATGACGTCATTTACATTAGTGGGCTCTAGTGATTATGACGTCTATCAGTTCTATCAGCGCAGCTATGCTCTAGTGCAGTGCTCCTCAACCAGTGTGCCATGGAACACCAGTGCGCCACAGGATGCTGCCAAGTGTGCCATGGTGCAGTGCCTCCAACAGGAGAAAAAGCACTGGAAGACCTTGCCTTAAGGAAATAAGGGGACATTTTAGTGGCTCTTCTCTGCTCCAAACTATACATGTTACTTCCTCTGGTCTCTTTGTAGGTTGTGTGACACAGGCCATGCACCATTTTAGTGGCTCTTCTCTGCTCCAAACTATACATGTTACTTCCTCTGGTCTCTTTGTAGGTTGTGTGACACAGGCCATGCACCATTTTAGTGGCTCTTCTCTGCTCCAAACTATACATGTTACTTCCTCTGGTCTCTTTGTAGGTTGTGTGACACAGGCCATGCACCATTTTAGTGGCTCTTCTCTGCTCCAAACTATACATGTTACTTCCTCTGGTCTCTTTGTAGGTTGTGTGACACAGGCCATGCACCATTTTAGTGGCTCTTCTCTGCTCCAAACTATACATGTTACTTCCTCTGGTCTCTTTGTAGGTTGTGTGACACAGGCCATGCACCATTTTAGTGGCTCTTCTCTGCTCCAAACTATACATGTTACTTCCTCTGGTCTCTTTGTAGGTTGTGTGACACAGGCCATGCACCATTTTAGTGGCTCTTCTCTGCTCCAAACTATACATGTTACTTCCTCTGGTCTCTTTGTAGGTTGTGTGACACAGGCCATGCACCATTTTAGTGGCTCTTCTCTGCTCCAAACTATACATGTTACTTCCTCTGGTCTCTTTGTAGGTTGTGTGACACAGGCCATGCACCATTTTAGTGGCTCTTCTCTGCTCCAAACTATACATGTTACTTCCTCTGGTCTCTTTGTAGGTTGTGTGACACAGGCCATGCACCATTTTAGTGGCTCTTCTCTGCTCCAAACTATACATGTTACTTCCTCTGGTCTCTTTGTAGGTTGTGTGACACAGGCCATGCACCATTTTAGTGGCTCTTCTCTGCTCCAAACTATACATGTTACTTCCTCTGGTCTCTTTGTAGGTTGTGTGACACAGGCCATGCACCATTTTAGTGGCTCTTCTCTGCTCCAAACTATACATGTTACTTCCTCTGGTCTCTTTGTAGGTTGTGTGACACAGGCCATGCACCATTTTAGTGGCTCTTCTCTGCTCCAAACTATACATGTTACTTCCTCTGGTCTCTTTGTAGGTTGTGTGACACAGGCCATGCACCATTTTAGTGGCTCTTCTCTGCTCCAAACTATACATGTTACTTCCTCTGGTCTCTTTGTAGGTTGTGTGACACAGGCCATGCACCATTTTAGTGGCTCTTCTCTGCTCCAAACTATACATGTTACTTCCTCTGGTCTCTTTGTAGGTTGTGTGACACAGGCCATGCACCATTTTAGTGGCTCTTCTCTGCTCCAAACTATACATGTTACTTCCTCTGGTCTCTTTGTAGGTTGTGTGACACAGGCCATGCACCATTTTAGTGGCTCTTCTCTGCTCCAAACTATACATGTTACTTCCTCTGGTCTCTTTGTAGGTTGTGTGACACAGGCCATGCACCATTTTAGTGGCTCTTCTCTGCTCCAAACTATACATGTTACTTCCTCTGGTCTCTTTGTAGGTTGTGTGACACAGGCCATGCACCATTTTAGTGGCTCTTCTCTGCTCCAAACTATACATGTTACTTCCTCTGGTCTCTTTGTAGGTTGTGTGACACAGGCCATGCACCATTTTAGTGGCTCTTCTCTGCTCCAAACTATACATGTTACTTCCTCTGGTCTCTTTGTAGGTTGTGTGACACAGGCCATGCACCATTTTAGTGGCTCTTCTCTGCTCCAAACTATACATGTTACTTCCTCTGGTCTCTTTGTAGGTTGTGTGACACAGGCCATGCACCATTTTAGTGGCTCTTCTCTGCTCCAAACTATACATGTTACTTCCTCTGGTCTCTTTGTAGGTTGTGTGACACAGGCCATGCACCATTTTAGTGGCTCTTCTCTGCTCCAAACTATACATGTTACTTCCTCTGGTCTCTTTGTAGGGTGTGTTACACAGGCCATGCACCATTTTAGTGGCTCTTCTCTGCTCCAAACTATACATGTTACTTCCTCTGGTCTCTTTGTAGGTTGTGTGACACAGGCCATGCACCATTTTAGTGGCTCTTCTCTGCTCCAAGCTATACATTACTTCCTCTGGTCTCTTTGTAGGGTGTGTGACACAGGCCATGCACCATTTTAAAAAGGGAACATATAGGGAATAATGGTGCTGAAAACCACTGCCGCCTCTTCACTCCTCTAAAGTATCTAGCAATTTTTATAAATAGAGAAAAAGGGGGAAAGGTTGGAAAGGGCACCGTGATACCCCAAGTTGTGGCAAAATAGAAGAATAAGAGGACCTGTGGTCCATAATGGTGAGTTTCAATTAAAAACCAAGTGAGATTCTCTTTTCAAAACGGACGTCCTGTCAGTTTCCTATATTTGTTCCCCATCAATGTGAAATAGTGAAAGGAAAATTGTGCATCAATGTCAATAAAATTACTACGTTTTAATGAACAAATAAATGCACAGAAACCTTTTAAAAGCCCTTTAAAAATGTAAATGATAAGAATATCTTAGAAAAATTTCATGAATATTACACCAAACTTTATTCTTCCCAACAAATAAACCGAGAGACCCAATAGCAATTTTTAGCTACGAAGGCTAACTCCATATCAAAGGGAACGGCTGGATGATGACATAACAGCTGCAGAGATATCAGCCACGATTAAAGTGTTGTGTTTGGGCAAAGCCCCTGGTCCGGATGGCCTCACCGCAAATTATTATAAAATATTAGATCATAATATCACTGCCCCCCTAGAAGAACTATTTAGGAAAATACACAGACATGGGAGTTGTGACCCGACTTTTAATGAAGCATTTACGATCCTACTTCCCAAACCTGACAGGGATCCTACGTTGGCTGAATCTTATAGGCCCATATCACTTTTAAATACTGACTTCAAAATATTGGCAAAGATCATGGCCACGCGACTGCAAAGTATCCTTCCTGTTTGTTGACTCAACACCAACTGGGTTTTGTAACTGGTAGACAATCAGTCAGGGGTATACGTACGGCAATTGCAGCTCTCTCATGGTAAAACAAGGTTTAGCAACATATTGCTTAGCCTTGATACAAATAAGGCCTTCGATTCCGTCCTTTGGCCCCATTTATTTAAAGTGTTAGAAATCAGAGCTTTTGGGCGAGATTTTTGTGGTTTGGTGAATACATTTTATTCTCACCCCAAAATTTCATTGCTGGTGAATGGTTGCCGTAGCGATCCAGTTGAGATGAAGCGAGGTTCAAGGCGGGTGTCCGCTGTCTCCCCTGCTGTTTAATATTGCATTGGATCCGCTGTTGTGAGTACTGCAAAATTGGAGAGAATTTTGAGGCATTGATATGGGAGCGAAAGAAATAAAGCTGATCGCTTTTGTGGATGACCTTCTTCTTTACATTTCTAATCCAGAATACTCCCTTCCTCTTATTTTACAGAGACTGGAGGTTTTTGGATCAGTTTCTGGGTTTACAATAAATAGAGATAAATCCACTGCTATGAACCTAACATCAAACTGCCATATTCCAAATTGGGATCAGGGGCTAAATATTCATTGGGCTGTTGATTCAATTAAATACCTTGGTATCTATCTCCCTAAAAATCCATTGCGTCTTTACGAATTTAACTTTAAACTGGTTATGAGGGTGATTGAGGGGGAGCTGGGGGATGGGAGCATCTTGCTTTGTCTTATTCGGGAAAAATGTAATTGATTAAAATGATCTCTTTTCTGAAATTCCTTTACCTTTTACAGGCACTCCCATTATTGATGACCAAGTCAGATGTTAATCACATATATGCTTTATACCGAAAATTTATATGGGCCAAAAAACGAACACGGATAAGTTTAAAACATCTACAACAACCAAAATCTAATGGGGGATTAAACTTACCGGATATAACCATGTATAGTTACGCAGCATATATGCATTACTTATGTGACTGGTTACAGGGTACAAGTGTGTACGCAAATCCCCAGTTAGAACAAACATTTCTGCCTGTGAAAAATTTTGTATCCTTTCTACATCAGCCTGACAACGAGATTGCCTTAAAGCTTAAGGAAAAACCCCTATTATGGGGAAAACTGAAGGTTTGGCACATATTAGACGAAAATATCAATTGAATTCACACTACACCACTCATTTAACACTGATACACAAACACAACTTTCACGGGGGCATGGCATCTTATCCCTTCACGATATGGAGGATTGGAGGGGTGGGGGATATAGGTTCTCTTCTAGATAGGACAGCGAGATGCCCCTTGAGCTTTCAGGAAGACCGTAACAAACATGAGACAATACATGACTTTCCAGTGGCATTTTTACAGGCCCGCCATTACATCACTGAAGTGATTGCTCAAGTGATAAATGTTTGACTAGAGACCATTCGACTAAAGGGGCAATCTCTTATTACTACAACTTTTTGAGAGATGAGCTAGATCATGAGACGATGGACCGGCACAATGGTGTCTAACACTCCCCAATCTTACCATTCCAACCCTATTGAAAAATCTTTGTTTATCCTACAAACTCATGCCAGCATTCACGTATGTAGAAATGTTTTATAACTTATTCCACTATGTTTACTTATCACCAACTAGAAGATATAGGATGGGGAATTTATCATCTGCTAACTGTCAACGTTGTAACCAAGCGGAGGCCGATCTCCTACACTGTCTCTGGAACTGTCCAGTGGTGAAGAGCTTTTGGCTAAGGGTCTGACATTTGAGGAGGGTCTTGTAGACAGTGTCCCTTTCACTCCAGAGTGGGCTATATTTGGGATGGTACCTGAAGGCCAAAGAATATGTAAGGGAAGGAAAAAACTACTTCTTGTAATTAGGTTTTTTTTTTTGTAATCAGCTCGTAAATCGATCCTGCATTTATGGTTAAATAATGCAGCACCTCCAGTCTCACTAATTAAAGACAAACCGTTTTATGCTTTTAGGATGCATTGGATGGAAGCTCTTTTAGCTAAGGAAAAACTGACAAAAGGCTTTTTTGATGTCTGGGAAAAATATATTAATACGCTACCAGTAACAGTTAAAAACCAAATTCATACGGGATTCCACTACACAGAGTTATATCTTCAAAGGATAATATCAAATGATCCTCCTATTAGTTTGGGTTAAGACAGAAAACAAATGCCTTAGTGAGGGTTTGGGTGACTTCCTACTCTGACGATCTATGTGTGTTTAATGCATGGATAATGATACATTAAGTTCAATTACTGTGTGATAAAGCTAATTATAGTAAATTTATAATTGAATGTCATTCGAATTGTGACAGATGCTTAAGATTGTATTCTTAATTGCTTGATATTTTAGGGCTGGATCCAGACTTAAGAAAGTGCTTGAAATTAGTTACTCCTGGGCTAAACCATGTTGATTGCAGGGGAGTCATATTTCATCTGTTGCAAAGAGTATTAAAGTTGAGAGGTGATGTTTCCTATCCCAAGTCTAAATAACAGTATAATAGTAAAGCCGGTCAGTATCTGTGTGCAGTAAGCAATTCAAAGATATATCCCTGCATGCAAAGAATACAATTAACTTGACTCCCCCTGCAATCAGCATGGTTTAGCCCAGGAGTAACTTGTTGCAAGCTGATGACGGTGGCAATTTAGCCCTGGAGTCAATGGTTTCTGCAGACAGCAGGTGTTGCAAGCTGATGACGGTGGCAATTTAGCCCTGGAGTCAATGGTTTCTGCAGACAGCAGGTGTTGCAAGCTGATGACGGTGGCAATTTAGCCCTGGAGTCAATGGTTTCTGCAGACAGCAGGTGTTGCAAGCTGATGACGGTGGCAATTTAGCCCTGGAGTCAATGGTTTCTGCAGACAGCAGGTGTTGCAAGCTGATGACGGTGGCAATTTAGCCCTGGAGTCAATGGTTTCTGCAGACAGCAGGTGTTGCAAGCTGATGACGGTGGCAATTTAGCCCTGGAGTCAATGGTTTCTGCAGACAGCAGGTGTTGCAAGCTGATGACGGTGGCAATTTAGCCCTGGAGTCAATGGTTTCTGCAGACAGCAGGTGTTGCAAGCTGATGACGGTGGCAATTTAGCCCTGGAGTCAATGGTTTCTGCAGACAGCAGGTGTTGCAAGCTGATGACGGTGGCAATTTAGCCCTGGAGTCAATGGTTTCTGCAGACAGCAGGTGTTGCAAGCTGATGACGGTGGCAATTTAGCCCTGGAGTCAATGGTTTCTGCAGACAGCAGGTGTTGCAAGCTGATGACGGTGGCAATTTAGCCCTGGAGTCAATGGTTTCTGCAGACAGCAGGTGTTGCAAGCTGATGACGGTGGCAATTTAGCCCTGGAGTCAATGGTTTCTGCAGACAGCAGGTGTTGCAAGCTGATGACGGTGGCAATTTAGCCCTGGAGTCAATGGTTTCTGCAGACAGCAGGTGTTGCAAGCTGATGACGGTGGCAATTTAGCCCTGGAGTCAATGGTTTCTGCAGACAGCAGGTGTTGCAAGCTGATGACGGTGGCAATTTAGCCCTGGAGTCAATGGTTTCTGCAGACAGCAGGTGTTGCAAGCTGATGACGGTGGCAATTTAGCCCTGGAGTCAATGGTTTCTGCAGACAGCAGGTGTTGCAAGCTGATGACGGTGGCAATTTAGCCCTGGAGTCAATGGTTTCTGCAGACAGCAGGTGTTGCAAGCTGATGACGGTGGCAATTTAGCCCTGGAGTCAATGGTTTCTGCAGACAGCAGGTGTTGCAAGCTGATGACGGTGGCAATTTAGCCCTGGAGTCAATGGTTTCTGCAGACAGCAGGTGTTGCAAGCTGATGACGGTGGCAATTTAGCCCTGGAGTCAATGGTTTCTGCAGACAGCAGGTGTTGCAAGCTGATGACGGTGGCAATTTAGCCCTGGAGTCAATGGTTTCTGCAGACAGCAGGTGTTGCAAGCTGATGACGGTGGCAATTTAGCCCTGGAGTCAATGGTTTCTGCAGACAGCAGGTGTTGCAAGCTGATGACGGTGGCAATTTAGCCCTGGAGTCAATGGTTTCTGCAGACAGCAGGTGTTGCAAGCTGATGACGGTGGCAATTTAGCCCTGGAGTCAATGGTTTCTGCAGACAGCAGGTGTTGCAAGCTGATGACGGTGGCAATTTAGCCCTGGAGTCAATGGTTTCTGCAGACAGCAGGTGTTGCAAGCTGATGACGGTGGCAATTTAGCCCTGGAGTCAATGGTTTCTGCAGACAGCAGGTGTTGCAAGCTGATGACGGTGGCAATTTAGCCCTGGAGTCAATGGTTTCTGCAGACAGCAGGTGTTGCAAGCTGATGACGGTGGCAATTTAGCCCTGGAGTCAATGGTTTCTGCAGACAGCAGGTGTTGCAAGCTGATGACGGTGGCAATTTAGCCCTGGAGTCAATGGTTTCTGCAGACAGCAGGTGTTGCAAGCTGATGACGGTGGCAATTTAGCCCTGGAGTCAATGGTTTCTGCAGACAGCAGGTGTTGCAAGCTGATGACGGTGGCAATTTAGCCCTGGAGTCAATGGTTTCTGCAGACAGCAGGTGTTGCAAGCTGATGACGGTGGCAATTTAGCCCTGGAGTCAATGGTTTCTGCAGACAGCAGGTGTTGCAAGCTGATGACGGTGGCAATTTAGCCCTGGAGTCAATGGTTTCTGCAGACAGCAGGTGTTGCAAGCTGATGACGGTGGCAATTTAGCCCTGGAGTCAATGGTTTCTGCAGACAGCAGGTGTTGCAAGCTGATGACGGTGGCAATTTAGCCCTGGAGTCAATGGTTTCTGCAGACAGCAGGTGTTGCAAGCTGATGACGGTGGCAATTTAGCCCTGGAGTCAATGGTTTCTGCAGACAGCAGGTGTTGCAAGCTGATGACGGTGGCAATTTAGCCCTGGAGTCAATGGTTTCTGCAGACAGCAGGTGTTGCAAGCTGATGACGGTGGCAATTTAGCCCTGGAGTCAATGGTTTCTGCAGACAGCAGGTGTTGCAAGCTGATGACTGTGGCAATTTAGCACTGGAGTCAATGGTTTCTGCAGACAAAGAGCAGAAATTGCTCCCTGGGGGAGATCTTCAGTGGATGGCTGCTGCCAAGATACAGGCAAAGTATATAAGTTGTTCTGGCACTGTTTGCACAGGTGTTTAAATAGGTCGCTCTCTGCACTGATTGGCAGCACTAGTCATTTGACTGCGGGAGGCAGAGTCCATTTGGCTGATACTAGTCATGTGGAGCATTCCAAGATGGTGGTGCCCATGTGCTGGAGGACGCTGACAATGGACACAACATACGCCTATATATGCATGCTCATTATAGAATCACGATCCATATTTTATACACAATCACTTATTCTTGATATCCGCACAGTGGTCTTTCTTTACTCTGGTATACCTATGTAGATGGCCATTAGCATATCTCCGACACTTATGCCATACACTAGGACGATTATCGATCTCAGAAGGGGGTGATCCAATAAACAGGACGATTTCCTGACGGGGAAAGTTCCTGTTATCGGCACCATACACCTCTCCTGCTGGGACAGATATTCTTAGCAGAAGAGTGAGGCACTAAAAGAAGAGGGAGCCTTTCAGTTAGCTGATTGGCTCCCTTAAATTATCGGTATTGATGTTGCTTCAATCTATGTTCAAATATTTTTCTTGGGTACTGCCTGTTACTTGCCGCCATGCGCCTCTTGATGGCATGTAAGCTGCTTGCTGTATTTGGTTACATGCTCTTAGTATATAACCTCCTCCTCTTTTCCCTGGGAGGTGTTTCCAGATCATTACCTAGTATAAAGCTGCCATTTGTGTCCCTTATATGTGTCCAGCCTCTTTTTGTGTCCCTTATATGTGTCCAGCCTCATTTTGTGCCCCTTATATGTGTATAGCCTCCTTTTGTGCCCCTTATGTGTGTCCAGCCTCCTTTTATGTCCCATATATGTGTCCAGCCTCCATTTGAGCCCCTTTTGAGCCCATTATATGTGTCCATCTACACCAGCCTTAATTTAAGCCAGCTGGGAGGGGATCAGTACAAGGTGCCAGGGATGTGATAAGGAGTTGCTCTAATTTTGTCCCCCCATATGGAAACAAATATCGCTTTTAAGGCATACTCTAAGCTTAACGGATATATTGAGATTTTTGCATCAGGGAGAGAGATTATACTTTCCATAGATCACTTTCACAAACATATTATATTTTCATAAGGGCTGGAAGTGAGGGGGTATACAGGGGTATATGGGCTTATTTGGTGGTATGCTACACCATCACTTCTCCCATGTATTTAATTGATAATCTCCATTCACTTCTATAATGTCTATATTTTTATACCACCACTTCTACCACTGATTTTTGTCTTCAAACAATCTTGCCACAGTTGTTGACATTGCATCAATTGGGGTTTGTCCAAGGAAGACATTCAGGTAAAGGGATAAGAACTCAAGTAGCAACCGTAGTGGCCTCCCATTATCAACCAAGTCTTGACACTCAAAAAGCCTTTGACATGGTTCTATGGCCTCATTAGTTTGAAGTGTTGAGATGTCGAGAACTTTAACCAAATATTATTAGACTGATGAGATATTTATACATGTCTCCTAGTACATGACCCCTAATCAATGGGAAATGTAGTAACCTTATAACTATGCTTCGAGGCACAAGACAGGTCTGTCCACATCCACCACTTCTCTTTATTGTAGCACTAGATCCGTTAATGTGATTACTACAACTTTGGCCAGAGTTTCAGGGAATTTCTAATGGTAAAAGTGAAGTTAAAATGACAGCCTTTGAGGGCGACTTTTATTTGTATAAAAAACCCACAACAATCACTTTTAAAAATACTTGGTAAGATACAAATGTTTGGGGAGATCTCGGTCTACAGATAAATACTTCCAAATCCACAGCACTTTTTCTCAAACAAGGAACAAGAAGTCCGGATGCGGTTCCACTTAACTGTACCTCAGATTCTTTCACATATTTGGGAATTTTACTGCTGAAAAACCCAATTTTAATTTATAGACTAAATTTATATAACACAATTAGGGAAATTTCTCAAGGTGTGATGGCCTGGGAAGACCTTACTCTGTCATATCTTAGAAGATTTGCTCAAATGATTTCTTTTAATAAACTCTTCTATGTTCTTCAAGCCCTTCCGATAATTATCACTGAAAAGGACATACAAAGGATAACTGCTATTTTCTGAAACTTATTTGTAAAGGGAAAAGAGCACGTATTAATATGAAATAAACTTTACCAAACAAAACAGAATGGTGGAATAAGTTTCCCTAATATTACAGACAATAATATAGTGGCAGCTTTAAGACATGTTAGGGATGGCTGCATAAGAATTTTTGGGAAACACTACCCTTAAATATTTTCTTCATCAACATAATAAAGAGCTTTAAGAACAGCATAAAGATAATCCTCTGATGATAGTACTAGGAGGATTTGGCATGTGCTTAGACATAGATTTCATTTAAATGCACGTGAATCTCTTTTCCAGCCATTTCAGGGCTTTCAAAACGCTGCAAAACATTGCAGCCTCCTACCCATTCACCAGGTGGAATGGAGAGGACATCTCACACATTTTGAATATTATCCCCTCTAAGCTCTTTTAGTATCCTCGGATGTATCCCATCTGGTCCCATTGATTTGTCCACTTTCAGCTGTGAAAGTTCTTTTAATACCTGTTCCTCAGTGAAAGTAGTAGTAATTCCCCCCATTGTATTAATAGTCTTCCCATATGAAAGTGGACCCTTCCCCTCTCTTTCCTCTGTAAATATTGAACAGAAATACTTGTTAAGATGATCTGCCATAGCCCTTTCACCCTCAACAAGATTCCAACTCTCTGTTTTGAGCCTTACTATACACTCCTTATTTTCTCGCCTTTCATTTATACTGTATACATGAAAAAGCTTTGTCCCCTTTTTCATTTCAAGTGGGCCAGTTTGATTGTGTGTGTATTTATGTAAATGCATAAAATGCTTGCACTACATATAACCCACCCCACATAAAAAAAAGATTTAGCAGTTGATCTAGATGTGAAAAAAGAATCACATATATCCTGCATTTCCTAAAACAGAGTGATAATAACGGGAGACAAATACAACTTCAGTCCTGAATCCTTCTTCTTGATCCAGTTCTTTCTGCTTCTGATCGCCTTGAAAAATTATTTTTATTTGAAAAGTTTTAATGCATCCAGAGGAAAAACAGTGCTCTCTTTATTCCATCGACTGATCACAGAAGCTTCATCCCGGGACTCTGAAGTGTATATGTATTGGACCTTTTTTATACCTATGGTACCATGCCTATTGTTATTTGGATACTTTATATATAATTTTTTGTTTTATTTAAGATTAATATGTTTTAAAATGATATTCAAATAAAATGTAACCGATTTTAATATCTAATATAATCCTCTCCTCCTCCTCTAATGATATGCATAACTGTGTGGGAGAAAAATAAGAACACCAATTACAGAACATTAATATATTGGACTTTTGGGAACTTGTGCAAATTGATTCAATAATTATTATTATATTAACATCATTTATTGGACATCTATTCCATAGGAGAATTTTCTTACATTATTGGATTAACAGTTTACATCACTATGGTCTTAGGTTGTCTTTCTCTATTAAAGTATCTAGCGAATCAGAATGTTATTGGAGTTTTTCCAATTTTGAACCTTGGGTCTATGTTTACACTCAGTGGGCCGGATCCTGATCTACATCTGTCTTCCACAGATAGCCGCAATTTAATGAAATAAACAAAGGAAAAAAGATCTAGCACTCTAATAATCAGTGGCTGAGCTATAGGGGTATTAGGGTCTACCATCCCATAATATACATAAAAAATATAGATAAAACCCTCTAAAATGCTCTGCGCTACATGTTTAACATAAAGTCCTTTTAAAAAATAATTAAAAAGTAAATAACCTCTAACTAATCTGTGCTACACCAAGGTAGCTATATATCTATGTCAGTAGTAAATTAGTTAATTGCAGAAATTAAAGGGATAGCAAAATATCTATATGTATGTTAATTTCTGTATAATGAGAAATTCATAATTTGTATTGAAAGATATCTGCCACAGGGTATTATATATTATCAGGAATTCTTGTTTGTTCTTTCTGAGATCCAATGTTCTTTTCTGTTTATTTCAGGTCTCATTAGAATATTGTAGCATTTAGGAAAAAATATACAGCCCAATATTCCAATAGATGAAGCTAATATAGCAAAGACCTCCACAATGATCATGTTCTTCCCCTGACTGCTGAGATAGGCCGGTATGGCACAGACCCAAACACTGCAAAACACCAACATACTGAAGGTGATGTACTTGGCTTCATTAAAGATGTCCGGTAATGTCCTCACCATGAAAGCCAGATAAAAGCTGAAAGCTGCCAAAAGCCCCATGTAGCCCAACATGAAATAAAACGCCAGGACAGAGCCTTCATTGCATTGAATTATGATCTTCATAGCATAAGAGCTCATGTTTAACTCCTGAAAAGGAGGAGATACTGCAAGCCAAATAACCCCATTCAGGACCTGGACAGATGAACAGATCAAAACCAAAGTATTAGGCAATTTGACTCCTAAAAATTTCCTCCAGTGACTCCCAGGTCTAGTGGCTTTGAAAGCGATGCAAACCATGATAGTCTTGGCTAGGACAGTAGACACAGCAACAGTAAATATAACTCCGAAGGAGATTTGGCGTAACATGCAGGTAATATCCAATGGCTTACCAAGAAAAAGAAATACACAAAGTAAACTCAACTTAAGAGAGATGAGGAGAATAAAGCTGAGGTTCCGATTATTAGCTCTGACAGTTTGGTTGTTCCAAAATAAGATAAATATTCCAGTAATGAAGACAGTGATAACAGAAAATAACAGAGCCGTGACAGAGAAAACTGAAGTTATTGGGTCCGTTTCATATGAGAGAAACTCTTGTGCTTTGGCAACACATTCATTTTTTGCATCATTCGGCCATTCATGGTCACTGCATTTAAAACAATGCTCATTGTCTATAAGAGACAGTATAGGACTTTAAAATATTGATTGCTTTAGATTTCATGCTTACAGTTTCCCACCATTTATGTCTGAATTTTCCCTGATTTTGAGAGAGCTTTACCTGAGCACAACTGTATGATATCCATGTAATCACCAGTGTCCTGCAGATGGCAGCTCAGGGAAAGATTTACTAAGCTGGGGGTTTGTACAAGTGAAGTTGTTGCCCATAGCAACCAATCACATTCTAGCTGACATTCTCTAGTATGTAATAGGAAAGTAAGAGCTAGAATCTGATGCTATGGGAAACATCTCCACTTTTCTGGCCCCTGAGTGTCTCTGGATATGTGATGGCAAGATTCTTGGTAGAAGTCTTCCCATAACTGTCACCAAAGGTCCTCTGCACTAACATGACTGACATTCCTGCCTAGTTCCCCTAACACATAAGTACCTGGAATTATGCTGACCAGTATCTCTCCTACTTGAATCAGATGCCTCTCACCCGCCAACTTTCTAGAGCTTACCTTCTTCCTCTCATTACCTTCTTTCTCTCGTTCCCTTCTTTCTCTCATTACCTTCTTCCTTTCATTAACTTCTTCCTCTCATTGCCTTCTTCCTTTTTATTACCTTCTTCCTCTCATTACCTTCTTCCTCTCATCACCTTCTTTCTCTCATTCCCTTCTTCCTTTCATTAACTTCTTCCTCTCATTACCTTCTTCCTCACGTTCCCTTCTTTCTCTAATTACCTTCTTCCTTTCATTAACTTCTTCCTCTCATTACCCTCTTCCTCTCATTACCTTCTTCCTCTCATTCCCTTCTTTCTCTCATTCCCTTCTTCCTTTCATTAACTTCTTCCTCTCATTACCTTCTTCCTCTTATTACCTTCTTTCTCTCATTACCTTCTTACTCTCATTCCCTTCTTTCTCTAATTACCTTCTTCCTTTCATTACCTTCTTCCTCTCATTAACTGCTTCCTCTCATTACCTTCTTTCTCTCATTACCTTCTTACTCTCATTCCCTTCTTTCTCTAATTACCTTCTTCCTTTCATTACCTTCTTCCTCTCATTAACTGCTTCCTCTTATTACCTTCTTCCTTTCATTACCTTCTTCCTCTCATTACCTTTATCCTATTATTACCTTCTTTCTTTCATTACCTTCTTCCTCTCATTCCCTTCTTTCTCTAATTACCTTCTTCCTCTCATTACCTTCTTTCTTTCATTACCTTCTTTCTCTCATTACCTTCTTCCTCTTATTACCTTCTTCCTCTCATTACCTTCTTTCTCTCATTACCTTCTTCCTCTCATTACCTTCTTTCTTTCATTACCTTCTTTCTCTCATTACCTTCTTCCTATAATTACCTTCTTTCTTTCACTACCTTCTTTCTCTCATTACCGTCTTCCTCTCATTACCTTCTTTCTTTCATTCATTCCCTTCTTCCTCTCATTCCCTTCTTCCTCTCATTCCCTTCTTCCTCTCATTACCGTCTTCCTCTCATTACCTTCTTTCTTTCATTACCTTCTTCCTCTCATTACCTTTATCCTCTCATTCCCTTCTTTCTCTCATTCCCTTCTTCCTCTCATTATCTTCTTTCTTTCATTACCTTCTTCCTCTCATTCCCTTCTTTCTTTCATTACCTTCTTCCTCTCATTACCTTTTTACTCTCATTCCCTTTTTCCTCTCATTACCGTCTTCCTCTCATTTCCTTCTTACTCTCATTACCTTCTTCCTCTCATTACCTTCTTCCTCTCATTACCTTCTTCCACTCATTCCCTTCTTCCTCTAATTCCCTTCTTCCTCTAATTCCCTTCTTCCTCTCATTACCTTCTTTCTTTCATTACCTTCTTCCTCTCATTCCCTTCTTTCTCTCATTCCCTTCTTCCTCTCATTCCCTTCTTCCTCTCATTCCCTTCTTCCTCTCATTACCTTCTTCCTCTCATTACCTTCTTCCTCTCATTACCATCTTCCTCTCATTACCTTCTTTCTCTCATTACCTTCTTCCTTTCATTAACTTCTTCCTCTCATTCCCTTCTTCCTCTCATTACCGTCTTCCTCTCATTACCTTCTTTCATTCCCTTCTTCCTCTCATTCCCTTCTTTCTCTCATTACCTTCTTCCTCTCATTACCTTCTTCCTCTCATTACCTTCTTCCTCTCATTACCTTCTTCTTCCTCTCATTACCTTCTTCCTCTCATTACCTTCTTCATCTCATTACCTTCTTCCTCTCATTACCTTCTTCCTCTCATTACCTTCTTTCATTACCTTCTTCATCTCATTACCTTCTTCCTTTCATTACCTTCTTTCTTTCATTACCTTCTTCCTCTCATTCCCTTCTTTCTCTCCTTACCTTCTTCCTCTCATTACCTTCTTCCTCTCATTACCTTCTTCCTTTCATTCCCTTCTTCCTCTCCTTACCATCTTTTTTTGCACTATTGACCATTCCTCCAGTTTCTTTTTCTTGTTACTATTATTTTCTTCACACACATCCTGATGTCTCTTCCCCAGTTACATTAGATTAAATCTACACCCACCAGATATTTGTCCTTCAGGACAGGGCACACAGTCATAGCAACACGCATGATATCCTCCACTAGGAGCTTTCCTCAATCCATGAGGACACCTGTCCGAGCACTGACCCCGTGGCATCTGAATAAAGAATGAAGTAAAGGTTAGAAATCTTTTTTAGTACACCGACCTCCATTGTCCATTTCAAAATCGGCATGCATTATTCATATAATGTTTAAAAATGTTTTGTCTTGTCAAGTCATTGATTTATGATTATTAGAGGAAATGTTTTATTTTATTATGGACACATTACACATTACATTGTAGCATTTTATCACTTGTCAGTCTGACGCTTACACTACTATAAGGATTAGCATGGCCACAAACACATGGCACAAACACAAACACATGGCATATACACAAACACATGGCACATACACAAACACATGGCACATACACAAACACATGGCACATACACAAACACATGGCACATAAACAAACATGGCACATACACAAACACAGGGCACATACACAAACACATGGCACATACACAAACACATGGCACATACACAAACATGGCACATACACAAACACATGGCCATGCTTTGCCTCATAGTAGTATATGTGTCTGCAGGATAAGTGATAGAATGATGAAGCATGCCATTTTGACAAAGCTATTGACATTTGTCAATAAAAGCTAAAGTGTGTGTCACATTCTATGAGAGCGACACACAGGAGGCTCTTTCTTTTCAGCCCTGCACTAGAGGCGATTTAGTAAAAAATTTTGTCCAGCGATGTTTGCCGTGTTGATTTTGCTAAAGGCTAAAGGCCTTTACATTTAGTGCATATGGCAATGTCATTTTCTCTGTGAAAGTCCCAGGACTTTGTTCGATTTTAGCAAAATAATTAGTAAATGAGGCCATAGAATATATGCAGACAGCAGACACCGTACAGAGCCAAATACATTGCAAGAATAGTGCTGTGCTCTGTATATTAAACTGTTTCATAATATTTATGGATACTGTGAACCCTTCAGTTGTAATATAAATGCACGAAAACTGAGAAAATTATTTGTAATACATTTTTTAGTAATAAAAGTAAAAACATTAATATATTTGACAAAAAATGCAAACAAACCAGTAAATCCAGTGTTCTATTAATGATGTATATAAAACACACCTCCAGTAATGAATATTGGAGCTATTGATATATAGATGGCAGGCGGCCATAGGAAGAGGTGCATAAATGATGCACAATACTGTACATTGGCAGTGATTTCTGATACTTTGAGATGCTTTTGCAGTGTCATATCCAGAGTCACAATATAAACTTTTGGGGCCCAGAAAATGGGCCACGATGCTCTGCCCACACTAGTCACACTATTTACGCAGGAGAGAGGGGAGTGACAGGGGGATTTCTCTCCTCTATTTCATGTGGATTTAAATACCCCACACCTACAGAAACCGTGAGTTAGGTCCATAGACATTTAATCTAACACAAGAGCCTGTGACCCTCTCTTACTGAGACCATTACCCATCACTATTACTAACCTTACCCAAACACATTGGGCTGGATCCAGACCTTGTTAGGTGCATGAACTTAGTTACACCTGGGCTAAACCATGTTGAATTCTGGGGGAGCCAAGTTAATTGTATTCTTTGCATGTAGGGATATATCTGTGAATTGCTTACTGCACACAGATACTGACCAGCTTTACTATCACACTGTTATTTAGACTTGGGATAGGAAACATCACCTCTCAATACTAACACTGTTTGCAACAGATAAAATATGACTCCCCTGAAATCAACATGGTTTAGCCCAGGAGTAACTAAGTTCATGCACTTAACTAGGTCTGGATCCAGCCCATTGTCTCTCCCTATTCTGTGCCAAGGGGCATTGTAAATTAATCCTTACCCTTCCATTTCTCCAGTGTATCCACTGGGGATTTATAGATAGGAATAGTTCATCAAATGAACCCACTTCTCTTTTTCTTAATTCAATATGTGTGTCGCTCTCAGTAGTTATCCAGCTTTCAATTATTAAATGAACAGGAAAATCTCCATTTTTAGTAAAACTAAAAGTTTGGTCATCATATTTATATTTACTCTTCTGTTTTATATAAGTGTGCAGATTCTAGGAGAACAGAGGCAGAAAGAGTTACACTTCTTAGAGGTGAGATTAGTTTATTTGTTACTACTGATTAGTTTATTTGTTTCTACTGATTAATTTATTTGTTACTACTGATTGGTTTATTTGTTACTATTGATTAGTTTATTTGTTACTACTGATTAGTTTATTTGTTACTACTGATTAGTTTATTTGTTACTGTTAGTGTACTGTACAATGTTTTACTGTTAAACGGTACAGAAGATTGATGTGAGATTATAGAGGACTATTTTGGATCTGTTACCACATTTGGCAATTACAAAAAGAATTAGGTCTATTTCATACAAATACAATTTAAAATACATGTAATATATGAGGTTGTCTGAGCTCACAACAGCCACACTAACCACAGTATGATACCATGATGCATTGTGCTACACCAAACCTTGCAGCAGATGGTCCAGCCCTGATTTCTATTCCACAAAGCAGGTGAATATAGACAGTACCATAGGGGTCATGTAAAACTTATGGGGGGAAATGTTGGGTGAATCTTTAAAATGTTAACATTGCTCCAGATCTGTATAATTATAAAGATGTCAACAAAGCATAAAAGGGGACCCACCTGTGAGAAATAGCAAAGAGGTTTATGTCCCAAGATCATGCTGAGGATTTCTTCCCCATGTGCTAAACGATCTCTAACCCTCACTGCTGCTACCTAACTGTGCACCTTCTGAAAGAAAGAGCCATACCAATAAATACCCAAAACATGGGAGCGAGATAGGCAGGGTCATTGCAGAAAGAGATAAGACACTGGATTCTATGAGCCATGCCAATAAATACCCAAAACATGGGCGAGAGATAGGCAGGGTCATTGCAGAAAGAGATAAGACACTGGATTCTATGAGCCATACCAATAAATACCCAAAACATGGGCGAGAGATAGGCAGGGTCATTGCAGAAAAAGATGCACCCTGAAGAAGTCTTCGGACGAAACGCGTTGGTGGACACTATATTTTCATTTTATATGCTCTGACACAAGGTTTTATCCTGTGAGAACTAAGCGATTAATAAAGATACTGCACTTAGATGCATGTCTTTGTCTCCTTTGATCGCAATGCACATCTTTAATACGGAACACGAACCAACCACCCCCCTGTGACGGCCGGGACCCGAGGAGAAGGCGCAGCCCAGGAGAAAGGAGGAGCCGCGAAAAGTAAACAAAGTGCACGTGACTGAGAAGGATCAGAGACAGCACCAGCATCAGCACAACAACGAGCAGCTGACCGCAGCACATCGCAACTCAGCACTGAACAAGACACAACGATCACTGCAAAGAACGAAACAACGGCTAAAGAATCATCTGAATTGGGTGAGAGATACCCTAATTTTTGATCATACCTAGAACATTACAACTTTGTTACAAAATAGACAACTGTTTTACCGCAATGGACGCTACTTTGTGAGACTTTCTATACATTGCATTTGCATACCAAGATTGAAACAATTGTATATATATGCTCCGACATATTATAACAATCTATACTTGTTTAAAAAAATTACACCCATATAACACATCTATTAAAACACGCAGATAAGGAAAAAGAAAACAATGTAATAAACCCATTTATAAAATAAAACTATATAAAGAAAACTAAAAAGAATAATAAGGATTTATCTCTATAAAAGCGCAAGAAAGGCACAGCCCACTATAAAGTGTGCATCCAAAAAACATTACTTACTGTGTATGGGAGTTTGGTCACCATATTTAGCCTTGAAAGATTGCAGCAAGTTATAAGAGGTAGCAGGACCGAGCGCAAGGAAAAATTCCCAGAGATTAAATCATTGCAGAAAGAGATAAGACACTGGATTCTATGAGCCATACCAATAAATACCCAAAACATGGCAGCGAGATAGGCAGGGTCATTGCAGAAAGAGATAAGACACTGGATTCTATGAGCCATGCCAATAAATACCCAAAACATGGGCGAGAGATAGGCAGGGTCATCAAAAAAAAGATAAGACATCAGTCCCTGGGTTTACTAAGGGGCGAGTTTCCCTGTCGATTTTGAAATGACAGCAATGTGTGGCGTATTTTTAAAGGATTCATTCACCGCAATTAAGCTTTTAATCGCTGCAAATAAACCCTTAATAAATTACCACACATCGTGCCCCATCGTGTGTAATACTCACAGTGTTCAAGATTGCCAGATGAGATTGGGACTCCTGTCAGAGGGTATAAATAGGGGCCCATTAGTGACAGGAGTCATTAGCCAGAGGGAAAGCCTGGAAGGAGCATTGTGCAGGACCCAGACAGTAGATGAAGAAGCACCAGAGTACTGGTGTGTTCTGGCAACCTAGAAGACTACATAACTGTGAGAAATACACACATTTATTATTCATTTAAAAAAAAATAAGATTGTGTAATTATGTTGGGAAAAGTTTGTACAAATTTTTTGTTTGCATAGACAGCGTTCTTTGTTTATTGTACAATAAATGATTACTTATTTTTAAAATGATGAACAATACAAGTACTATTTATGGACCAAGGTCCATGCTATGATATTTTATTTGACCGGGGGACATGCTATGATAATTAATAGGACCGGGGGACATGATATGATATTTAATAGGACCGGGCGACATGATATGATATTTAATAGGACCGGGGGCCATAATGCATACTGCCACTTATAGTACTAAAAGGCACAGCATGCCTTGCAGCACAGGGGCATTCTGTGCCTTCTAGTATTATATGCTGAAACATACTAAGGGTTAACAGAATGCTGCCAAAGGGGTTTTAGTATTATTAAAGGCGTGTTTGGGTTCCTGATGCTTGTGATTGGGTTCCAGGTGCTTGTGATTGGGTTCCTGGTGCTTTTGATTGGGTTCCTGGTGCTTGTGATTGGGTTCCTGATGCTTGTGATTGGGTTTCTTGTGCTTGTTATTGGGTTCCTGGTGCTTGTTTCTGGGTTTATTGGTACTTTCGACTGGGATTCTGTTGCTTCTTACTGAGCATCTGTTACTTGTGACTGGGTTTTTTGTATTTTTGCCTGTATTCCTGGTGCTTGGAACTGAGATTTTGGTGCTTGTTACTTTGTTACTGGGCATCTGGTTTTGTGACTGGGTTCTTTTTATTCCTGGTGTCTGTGATTAGATAACTGGAGCTTGTGATCTGTTTCTTGTTGCTTGTAACAGGGCTTCTGGGGCTTGTGTCTGGATTCCTAGTGCTTGTGACAGGGTTTATGTTGCTTGTCATTAGGCTTCTGGTAGTTGTGTCTGGATTTCTGATGCTTTGTCTGGGCTTCTGCTGCTTGTGACTGGTTTCTTCTGCTTGAGTCTGGGCTATTTTGCTTGTGTCTGTATTATTGGTGCTTGTGACTGGCTTTTGGTGCATGTGGCTGTGTTCCTGATGTTTTTAACTGGATTTCTGGTGCTTGTGCCTGGGCTTTCATTGCTTTTGAATGAATTCCTAGTGCTTGTGACTGGGCTCTAGTTGCATGTGACTGTTTATCTGGTGTTTCTGGGTTCCTTGTATTTGGGACTAATATTCTAATGTGTTTGACTGGTTTTCTGGTGCTCGTGACTGGGACCTTGGTACTTGGGTTTTGTCTTCTGGCGCTTTGGACTGGTTTCTTCTGCTTGGGTCTGGGCTATTTTGCTTGAGTCTGTATTATTGGTGATTGTGTCTGGGTTCCTTCTGATGTGACTGGGTTCTTGGTACTTGTGTCTGGTCTTCTGGTGCTGGTGACTGGTTTCTGATGCTTGTAACTGATATCTGGTGCCTGTGCCTGGGCTTCTGCCTGGATTCTAGTTCCTTGTTGCTGTATAGCTGGTGCTTTTGACAAGATTTCTTGTGCTTGTGAATGAGCTTCTGTTGCTTGTGCCTGGGTTCCTGGCGCATGGGACTGTGTTTTGGATGCTTGTGTGTGTGCTTCTGGTGCTTATGTCTGAGCTTCTGGTGCTTGTGTCTGGGCTTCTGGTGCTTGTGTGTGTGCTTCTGTTGCTTGTGTCTGGGCTTCTCGTGCTTGTGTCTGGGCTTCTGGTGCTTGTGTCTGGATTCCTGGCGCACGGGACTGTGTTTTGGATGCTTATGACTTTAACTGTTCTCCAGCAACATGACAAGTTAGCGGAAGTTCACATAGATGAACACTACCCACCTTGCCTCTACTTGTATCTTTGGTTCCAATATTCTTTGATAATAAATAAATATCATTCAAAGCATCAGCCATAAAAGTGACAGCAAAAATCACTCGGAAAGGCATAGGGTCACCATAATGGAATAAGTGCTCTTTCAAATAATCTACAGTGCAATTTTTAAAGTAATCTTTTAATATGTCGAACAAAATAACATTTTTTGTTTTATGTTTAGTAATGCAGTTAAATTCCTGTAGCCAAATATCCTCCAGTATTGGGTCATATGACTGATCAGATAGATGAATGACATCGAGAAATTCCTCCACTTCAGGATTATTATATTGAGGTAGGGAAAATACAAGGCTGCAGTTGAAGAGCTTTGCAATGTTTATTACACGTGACCATGAGACTGGAAGGATAAATGTCTTATTAGCAATATATGGTTCTATTTGTAGGAAAAAATAAGCGTGTTCCATGTTATGTGTGCCACAAATTATAATAATCTCAGCAGTATATCTCTGAATTGTATTCATTAAAACGTTTATTGCAGACATAGTTTTAAGTATTCGTAGACTGAATTCAATACATATTCCATGATCAGTGAAGAGTCGGCTTAGTTGCTGGATCTCTTGCTCTCCACTCTCATCAGCCGACGTCATGATCCCAACCCAATTCCACTCAAACTTCTCCAGTAACTGCACGATTGCTATAAATTGCATCTGGTCACTGTGCATTGTCCGAAAGAAGCGCGGATAAATCCTTTTATCGCTCAGCGCAGGGTCTCTTGCTCCATAACTGATCTAGAATCAAAATTCGTGATTACAAAGGACTGGATGCAGACTAGCTGTCAAAGGGAGGACAATCTCTTGGCTTGTACAGCGTTTCCTTGGGTGACACTTACCTTAAGAGTTCCTATCTGTCCTAACTCACAATGGGGATGCATTGGAAGTCTGAATTGGGTGGCTTGTGTAGGGTACACCTTTAATGTAAAATTATAACACCTCCCACTAGTGGCCACATCCAATCCACCACCAGAAAAGTTGTGGTGTGAAAATCACAATGGAAGTCTGGATTTTGAGGATCCGGATCAATACTGAACTTGTACCACAAAAATAAAAAAAACAAGTGTTTTCTGGAAGTCTAGATCTATTCAATGTCATAAAAAGCTATATCGCTTATTGAGAATTAACAGCATCAAGTTTCTGTGGCTCTACACTAAAATAAATAGACCTATAATTCAACCCCAAGGATCTGATCCAGACTTCTGTACAGAACTTTGGGCCTGATCCAGAACTACGCGTTGGAGCGAATTTACGCGTGGCTGAGATGTAAAATCGCTGTTTTGTATGCACTGCGCATGCGCACCATAGAAAATACGCACATTAACGTAGCGTAATTGTGAACATATGGGCCATTCACGTATGTGTCATGTAAACACTTACGTGTGGGCGTGCCACTTTTACGTTAGTCCAAATTACGTGTGAAATACGTGAAGTAGGTGGGGGGTTGCATTTAAAGTGTACAGTATGGGCGTGCTTAGCTGCGTAAATTCGTTTGGCCCATACGTACGTGTGCGTATGACTGCGGTTACGTTGGAAAAAGTTAAGGTAGGGTTTAGTAAGCGTATCTTGACAAAATACGTCCATGCAAGGGGTGTGCCGAGGGGAGTGTAACGAATTTATGCGCACGAAAATACGCTCCGCGAATAAACGTACGGCAAACGTAGTTCTGGATCTACCCCTTTGTCTGTATTATTACACCCATCATTCAGAACTTTGTATGTATTGTTACACCTATCATACAGACCTTTGTATGTATTATTACACCTATCATTCAGAACTGTGTATGTATTGTGACACCTATCATACAGTACTGTGTATGTATTATTACACCTATCATACAGACCTTTGTATGTATTTTCACACCTATCATACAGTACTGTGTATGTATTGTGACACCTATCATACAGTACTGTGTATGTATTATTACACCTATCATACAGAACTTTGTATGTATTATTACACCTATCATACAGAACTTTGTATGTATCGTAATGTCTATCGAACGGAATTTTTTATGTTATGTAATGCCCATCACACAGATCTTAGTATGTAACACCTATTGATTTAATGGCAGCATTATAACGGCTATTCACATAATATTGTTCCTACAGTAGCAACGGTTTAACTGCCTGAGTGTTAGAATTAAACATTGGCAACCTCAGTGCCTACATATTGTACCTGTCTTGCAGTGAGACGATAAGCTGCATCAATATGGAGACAATTGCTGGCTAATTAATAAAACTATCACTGAACCATAGTGTTTTCATATATATTTTACTTTGCGGTTTGACAGATAATTACCATTATTTCTGATTACCCTACAACATAGCCGTCTTGCAGTTCTGGTAGAATTAATAGCTATGCAATAATTTAATAGGGGTGTCTACATATTATATTCCATCTAACTAGATCGGCCTGTTTGAATCATAATAAAGGCGTCCATAGCCGTCTGATTGCTGGAGGCAATTTCCGGCTCCTTTTTTTATTGACCAGCATCAGTAGTGAGATACTTTTGATTTCTTTCAGTACTTACTCTAAGACTTAGTTGATATCTGGTCATAAAGAAAATAAAATTGACTAACATTTTCTCCCTCATTAGAGTAGAGGGGATGGTTATTACTGGACTGTAGGGCTTCTATTTTTGTAAACTTGAGACTGCCTTCTCTTATTAAATATTCAAGCTGGAGCATACAGTATATAGGAGGTGCTGGTTTGGCAATAAAAGATTTGGTAATAAATGAGAGACCCAGAGTGCCAGTTTTGAGGATTGTTCCACACAATCCTTGACGGGTTTTGTTGGTGTAAAAAAATACTGTTTACTTCTCTGTAATCTTTGAAATAACAGGTACTTGTGCTCTAAATCCAAAATCTAATCCTAAAATCTAAATCCTTGTGCATCCTTGTCCCTTCCACTGAATGACATGGGGCAGAATCGTTACTTCCTGACAGGGGCTGGACTGTAGGAGCCGTTATTAATAGAAACCTCCACATTTTGGTCATAGAACTATCTTTATTTATTACATTCTTCAATCTCCCATTAAAAATGGTCAAAAACAAGTAAAACAAAGTGTTGTGGAGCCAGTTGAGTTGTGTACATTACACGTCATTTCCTGCCAGGGACAGGACTCTGTGTCTGATGATAAATCTAACCTGAACCCTTCCACAGTCCTCAGACTGGTCCATAAAGGTACCTGAGATATTTCATCTAGACACAAACACCAAACCTGACGATGTCTACTGATTCCACTCACCTGAGCGTAGCCAAGTAAATTCAGCAACTGGGCCATAGGGATGGTGGTGAATGAATGGAGGTCACCAATAAAACCAAAGACTTTACCACGTTCACTACAGGAGTAATTAGGAATCACATTTTTGCGCCCAGAAATGATCTGTAGAACATGTTTTATGGCTTTTGCTGCCATTGCACAAGAATCAAATAAATGATAACCCAGAGTAATATTAGGGAGAATATCTTGTCTTCTATTAATCTCATGTATTGCATACATGAAGCCTCGGACATGTCTGTATTCTTTGAGGTTGGCACTGGTTCAACAAAGGAAAAACAAATGACGACACAGTTTAATCAAGCAAGAAATTCCAATAGCACTAGGTCATAAACAACCACTTAAAACTGAGTCTAATTAAAATAGTACATTTATATAACACACACTCAATTAAAAACAAAAATGTAACAATGACATAAAAATATCAGTATATACAGGATTATTGATAAATTTAATAATTGAATAATGTATGTAAAACACGCCTCCGGTCAGGATATCAAAAATGTTCCTGGTCATTGGCCATAAGCTTGGTATATATTTCTTCAGAAACCTAATTGACACTGTATTCAATTGATATAAATGTATTAGTAACAGCTTTGTTGCCAGTCAATAATGACAGATAGCATAGCCTCAGCAACTAAGGGAAAGCAGAAAACAAAAACAAAACAGAAAAAGCAAAATATCTAGCATATCTACCAATAAGAATAAACGGAAGAATAGGAGATTCATAATGCAACCTCTCAGAGCAATGTGTACAAATCTTAGGAGCTTAGGAAATAGAATTCCTGAACTAATTGCAATAATGGCAAGGGATAATATGGATATTGGGGCTGATCCAGAACTACGCTTTTCCACGATTTTACACATGGCGGAGACGTAAATTCACAGTTACGTACGCACTGCGCATGCGCACCATAGAAAATACGCACATTTGCGTAGCGTAATTGTGAACGTATGGGAAATTTATGTATGTGTCACGTAAATACTTACGTGTGGGCGTGCCAATTTTACGTTAGTCAACAATACGTGCGTTTTACGTGAAGTGGGCGGGGGTTGGTATTTAAAGTGTACAGTATGGGCGTGCTAAGCTGCGTACGTTCACGTAGTCAGCACGTACGTTAGCAGACGTATGCTGTTACGTTTGAAAAAGTTAAGGTAGGGTTTGGGCAGCGTATTTTGACAAAATACGTCCGTGCAAGGGGTGTGCCGAGGGGAGTGTAGCGAACTTACGTGTACGAAAATACGCTCCGCGAATAAACGTACGGCACACGTAGTTCTGGATCTACCCCATTGTGGGTATCATGGTATCATAGTGTAATGAAAATCATGACTGGGATCTAGCTATACCGGGATACAATTTATTTAGAAAGTATTATTTATTTAATAATGTATTGGGAACAGGGCTACCATCAGAAATTGTGGGGCCCAGGACTGACAAAATATGCAGCGCCCCCCAAGTTCCAAAAAATGGTTGTTGACTAAAACTAAACTAAAGTTGTGGGAAGTAAGTTAAAACTAGCCACAAACCTCACCCCAATTATATAATTATCAAACAGTAAGAGTTAAAAGTAAAGAAATAGCACTTCCATTTTTTACTGGGTCACAGTGCTAGCTCTTCTTCTGACCTTCTTCTCATCAAGGCCAGCACTCTCACTCTGTGCTAGGGAGGAATGGGGGGCCGGGGTGAGCTACTGCTTTGGAGGTGTAGTCTTGCTGTCAGACAGCAGGGTGAGATGCACTGAGACACCAGGATGCGAATCCTGCCTTCAGGTGGTCTTTGCCAGGGCCCCTGATGGTGGGGATGGGCTTTGCTGTGCCCCAAGAAGTAGGTCGCTACCCCTGGTGTATAAGTACGTAGGACCGGAGTAGAGACACCCGGGTGAGGTAGAGTGAAAGACAATCACTTAGACCAATCAACAGACAAAAAGGTAGAGCTGGTACTATGTACCATAAGATAAGGCTAGGTCACGGAGACACAGCTTGCCAGAGGTAGGTACAGCAAAGGCAGGTACTATGTACTGGAAATAACACAGGACAGGGTAACACTATGTGTCCAAGGTAAATATAGCAATAGGCTGGTACTGTGTACCAGAGGGAAATCCAGATAAGTAGTGACACTATGTGTCGGGGGTAAGAGTAACAATAAGCAGGTACAATGCAGGTACAATAATAACACTGTGTGTCCAAGGTAAGTAATGACAGCAGGTAGAATAGGGTTTTATAGTGACACAGTATGCCAGAGGTAGTTGCCAGAGACCCCAAGGGCAACGGACTAGGACTAGGAAACGAGGGGGACAAATGCAGCAATAATATACAGCAGAGACAATCAAGAAAAGAGAAATAGCCAGGACAAACCAAAGCCAGGGAGCGGGAACGGAGATGAATCACCAGGACAGGAGACGCTATAACCCGTGTCCTCCTGTCACAAGCGCAGACGGAAATAGCGGTGCTCAGTGAATCAGCAGGGGAACAGCTGACAAGCCTCCTAGAACTACATGCCCCATGATGCCTAGCGCCGGGACCGGAAGGAGGAACGTGCTAGGGAAACCGGACGCTGGTTCCTGACAACAGCAGAGGCAGGTGCGGATCTTGTATTTTTCTTTCATTTTCTTTTGACTCCTTCCATTATTATATTATTATTATACCCCTCTCACTACAATGCTCCCTCTATACCCCCCTCACTATACTGCTCCCTCTATACCCCCCTCACTACACTGCTCTCTCCATACCCCTCTAACGACACCGCTTCCTCTATACCCCCTCAATACACTGCTCCCCCTGTACTCCCCTCAATACACTGCACCTCCTATACCCCTCTCACTACACTGCTTCTTCTATACCCCTCTCACTACACTGCTCTCTCCATACCCCTCTCATGACACCACTTTCTCTATACCCACTCACTACACTGCTCCCTCTATACCCCCCTCACTACACTGCTTTCTCTATACCCCCCTCGCTACACTGCTTCACTATACCCCTCTCATTACACTGCTCCCTCTATACCCCTCTCACTACACTGCTCCCTCTATGCTCCACTCACTACACTGCTCTCTCTATACCCCTCTCATTACACTGCTCCCTCTATACCCTTCTCATTACACTGCTCCCTCTATACCCCTCTCATTACACTGCTCCCTGTATACCTCTCTCATTACACTGCTCCCTCTATACTCCTCTCATTACACTGATCCCTCTATACCCCTCTCATTACACTGCTTCCTCTATACTCCTCTCATTACACTGATCCCTCTATACCCCTCTCATTACACTGCTTCCTCTATACTCCTCTCATTACACTGATCCCTCTATACCCCTCTCATTACACTGCTTCCTCTATACTCCTCTCATTACACTGATCCCTCTATACCCCTCTCATTACACTGCTTCCTCTATACTCCTCTCATTACACTGATCCCTCTATACCCCTCTCATTACACTGCTTCCTCTATACCCCTCTCATTACACCGCTCCCTCTATATAACTCTCATTACACTGCTTCCTCTATACTCCTCTCACTACACTGCTCTCTCTATACTCCTCTCATTACACTGCTTCCTCTATACCCCTCTCATTACACTGCTCCCTCTATACCCCTCTCATTACACTGCTCCCTCTATACCCCTCTCATTACACTGCTCCCTCTATACTCCTCTAATTACACTGCTTCCTCTATACCCCTTTCATTACACTGCTCCCTCTATACTCCTCTCATTACACTGCTTCCTCTATAC
>WWET01006138.1:6494-23759 GCA_011038615.1 Limnodynastes dumerilii
GTTGTCCCAGGTCACGGGTGAGATGGGCTGATGTGTAAAGGCCAGATTTACTATGCTGCGGTTTTGGAAAAGTGGAGATGTTACCTATAGCAACCAATCAGATTCTAGCTTTCACTTTCTTTTTACATGCTAGTGGAGAATGTCAGCTAAAATCTGATTCGTTGCTATGGGCAACATCTCCACTTAGTAAATCTGGCCTCCATATGGGAAAACTAAGTGTTGTTTGTGGTTAATGTCTCAACCCGTTTCATCAAAAAACATTAACTTCATCAGGGTAATGTGACATCCTTTACACTTCAGCCCATCTCTACCGTGACCTGGGACAGCCCCACGGTTCATCTCTTCCTCCTCCCATCGTAACCTCAGGTGCCGACATCCAGCTCCACCTGTCCCTGCCAGACTACACCATCGTTTCAGGGGTCTCAGCAGGGGCTGCTGTCTCTACTACCAAGCCTTGTGCACATAATGGGAGACCAAGATCCCACACTGTCCCTGTAGCAACTTGTATGAGAACTGGCCGCCGAAGAGAGGCAGCCCGCAGTCGCTCCACAAAACCATCTGTACAGTTCGGAGCTCCGTTCCTGCCCCAGCCGCAATCCTCACCTCTAACAGTGCATGGTTTCCAGGTCTCCATTCTTATTGCAGCTCTACAAGTGAAAAGAGCCACAGGTTGTACACTTTATATCACCTGTGATTAACTGGAAAACATGACGTTAGGGGTTCCTGAGGATTATGGTGAGGACCCTTGATCAAGACTGGAATAAGAGCTATAGCATTTGGAGAATCTGCCCATGTAAATTATACCACTTTCACATCTCGAACCCGGCAATATCCCAGGTTTAGAAATTTGGGTTATTGATGTGTCCCAGCTCTTCACATTTTTTTCCCTTTCACACTGGGAAATATCCTGGGTTTTTGAACCTAAGTCTGCCCTGTGAGTCATCTATTTTATGACTCATGTCCCTAATCACTCCAATCACAAAAAACAAACAAACAGAGTCTCATCTTTCACACTGACGGCTTCCTGGGTCAGACACGGGAATAACCCCGCTTTTCACCCGCGTTTAATTCCTGGGTCATTAGACCCGAGTTGAGGCAGTGGGATTCTTTTACACTGAGCCTCACCCTGGGTCATTGGTGCTTTTCCCCGGCAATAACCTGTTTTTTGGAGCGATGTGAATAGGGTATTACTGGCAGGGTTAAACGTATAAAAATTTTCATATTATCCAAACTACTCTAATATAAATGCTACCCCTCTTACTTACAAAGAAAGCAACAAACTTGTCAATTATATTTTTAGCAAATTCATATCAAAAGGATAAAGGGTCCGTCTCAAAACACTACAATAAACCAAACCTAAGGAAGGCATTTTTTCATATATTACCACATACTTTTACGCAGCCCATCTATGTTATGACTGGTTGCAAGAAAGGAAATAACGCATATTTGAAATCCAGCTTCCTGTTTGGCCTTGGCCTTACTACATCCCATCACAGCACTGACCAGGAGATACTTTTAGACACAAAAGATAATCCAATAACATACAAAGTGGTATTAGAGAAAACAGTCACTTTGCATCAATTTGGAGCCTTTCCAATGACTGCGCAGAATGACCCTTCATGAATACAGGCGAAAGTAAATGTATCTAATAATGTTGTAAAGCTTAGATATTAATATCAGAGCGCTTAGTCCAGGACCAGTGTCCTGGTCAAAAGGACAAAATAACAAAAATGAGACATATCAATCCAGACAGTGCTAAATAATAATATCAAGGTGAATAAATAAATAAAATACAATATTATTTATACAACAATATTAAAAGGCATTGCATGATATGTCTACAGGTTGCGTACCAGCCTGTACGCATGGTGGGCGGGGGGAGGTATGGTTAAGCCCTTTCATACAATTCTTGTAGAACTTAGGATCAGTCTGCTGCCACCGCAAAGGTGTTATGCTCGCAGCGGACTTCTGTATGCAGTCCGCTGTATCTAAGTCCACAGGATGGTGTTTCCAGTTTGTAAGGCTGGGTACACATTGGGGCTTTTTCTTTTGATCATTCCAATCACACAATCAAAAGATTGGTTCACAAGATATCTTATTGTGTGTACTGTCTAAAGATGCTAAAAAATCTTTTGAAATGGTCTGTGATCTTTTGCAACTCCTAATATGCCAGATTAAGAATGGAAAGATATCTTTTGCTTTTTTACAAGTGTGTACTGTGTCTATTAGATCTTTGGACAGTACACACTTCTAAGATATCTGGTGAAACGGTATTTTGATTGTGTGATTGGAAAGATAATCTGCTGAAAAGCCCTGTTTGTGCTTTAATAATATGTAAGTCATCCAATCTATCAATATAAATAATAATAGGTCACTGAGAAATGCAATCAAATCCTATACAATTGTCATGGTCTGCAGCTGCAAGCGCCGCACTTACACTGTCAGACGTCTTCCTGGCAGCAGTCTTCTCCCTGCGGTGCTACAGCTTTGGATTTCAGAGACTGTCACTGCACAGTGAGTCTCCTATACTTACCCAGCCTGACCCTGCATCTTCAGCTGGCGTCCCACGTGTGTTCTGGCGCCAGTATCAGCAGTGCCTCCGGTCCGTGGGCGCCGCCATCTTGGAATACTCACATGACGCTGAACTGCCAATGAGGATCCTCTTCTCCAGTCCTCCAGCCAATTGGTGCACAGGGTGCTCTATTTAAACCCTGTGCACTCTATCCTCAGTGCCCAGATCTACTTGGTCTTCATGAATCTGGCTGTCCTGATTCATCTGTCCTGTGCCTTGCCTGATCCAGTCCTGTGCCTTGACTCCAGTCCTGTGCCTTGCCGACTCCGGTCCTGTGCCTTGCCGACTCCGGTCCTGTGCCTTGCCGACTCCGGTCTTGATCCAGTGCCTTCTCTGTGGGTTCGGGTCCTGCCGTCCTGGGTCCTTTTCTGGTTCCAGTGCCGTGGTCTTCACAGTCCGGTCCAGTAGTCTTGTGGTCCAGCTACTCCCAGCACGCCAGTCCGGCGCACCCCAGCACGCCAATCAAGTGCAACCCAGTATCCAGTCAAGTCCTACTTCAACCCTGCATCCAGTCAAGTCCTGGTTCAATCCTGCATCCAGTCTCGCATAGTCTTGCCTGAGTCCTGATCCATTCCACAGTGCTATCCAGCCTTCTCATCCAATCAACCTCAATCTCACCGTCTACCACCCGGACTCATTATTTGCTACCTTGTTACACCTGTCAGTGTGAACCCCTGCTCACGGACTCTTATCCTCACTATTACTCATCCATTCCCTGTGGTCCCTCTGCCTCCTTGATCCAAAGACTGTTCACTATTATTGGTTACCCCTTGTTCCTGTCTTGTGCTACCATCACTATTAAAGTCAAACATTATTTCACTTCACTCCTGCTCATCTGTTGCTTCCCGGGCAGGTCCCACCATTCTTCGCAGTTTGTGACAACAATAACTTCTAAGTCCTGGTTTCTTGTGCATAAAGGCAGCAGGAACCAGAATTTTAGTTAATCACATCAGTGAATTGGTGAGTGGTATAAACATTATCCAATCCAGCACATCTGTTCACACAGATTTTGATTGTATTTCTCAGAGGAAGCTATTTGTTTAGTTAATATTCATTGATTGGACAATAGATGTGTTATTAACAAACTGGAAAACATCATCCTGTGGACTTAGACATAGGGGAGGTAATCTGCAGCATGATAAAACCATGTTGAACTTCAGGGAGAGGCAAATTTAAAAAGTGCATACAGAATTAGTTAAGAGGTAATGTTTTATAACTCAACTCAAATCACAGTTTAAAATATAACTGTTCAGTATTTGTGTGCAATAAGCATCATCAGCCATTAATTGCCCTGTATGCATAACATTTTAATTCATTTGCACTCAGCTGCAGATTTGCACATTTTGGTATAATTACTCCTAAATCTGGATCAGCCCTAGAGTGTATACCCAGCGCTATCTGTACTGATAGCTGTATACCGGTTTTTATGTTGTTGTTGTCTTGTTGACAGATTGGTATATCTGATCATGTACTGGTGATGAGCAGCAGGGTTATACTACAAGGTGAGACATACCTATCTATTTACAATAAAAAATGCTTCCCAGCTGGAGCTGGTTGGCAAGTAAAGGATGATGGAGGGTTTACCCTACGCATTTCATCAAAAGGGACTTCAGAGGATGTGTTCATATTAATCGCATCTCCGGAATATATAGCCCCAACCACTAATGGTACATAATGAATTATATGAGAGGTTATTGGCTAGACATTAAAACCTGCTTCAAGGATTATACATTTTAGGAGTAAACTAAAACATAGCAACATTAGTTGATTCAACAATCATATTGAGGCATTAATAAACATTAGACAATATTCAACAATAAACAATTTCTTATAAGAACGGGGAAAGCTCAAAACTTTCATTAAGGCCTAGTGGACTGAGTGTATTCAAAGTTGAAATCCAATAACCAATCCAATCCAATTTCCTCTGGGAGAGACGCTTAAGACGGTTTGCTCCTCTTTTATCAAAAGGAACATGTTCGATTGCCCTGATCATACTATCTGGTTTTAAAGCTGGGAAGTTTGAGACGCTGGGGAGCCATGTGCGAGCCATACCCGCAGAAGCGGTTTTACCACGTGCTTTTTATGAATTACTACTAACCAAATATATAGTTTCAACAATATTCACAACAATTTTCATGCCACATGGCTAAACAAAAATGCAATGAATATTTGGATGGAATACACTGTACTAATAAATATGTAGAAAAAATCTTTCACACTGAGTATATTAAAGAGTATGATTATATTATGCATCTTTGTTTGTTTTAAGGGAAAAAATGATATTGCAGCATGAAGGACCCTCTTCTTTCTATGTTTAATATTTTAGATTGTTTGGAAGCCATTATTGGACTGTTTTCATTTCAAAGGAAGCAGCGCTTTCAAGTTGAGTCTGGTGCCTATGATTTGACTAAGTGTAAAAGAGGACTGGTTAGTGACTTTTATCGCGGATTTGGTGAACAAACTTTGAGTGACTGACTGATATGCATTACCTGTCTTATAAGTGATAACACACTGTAAAAACTCTGACCAGATGCAGAATATGTAAATGTCATTACCAGTGGCATAAGTTCCAATGAGCATTCCGATCCATATATACACAATACCGTCAAGATCTGTGATTTTATACTCTCACAATCCTCTGCTTAAAGAATATGCACATCTACAAAGTGCAAGAAGTAGATGAGAGTCATTTAAAAGACAGCCAGTACTGCATACACACTACACATTTTAAACAACATTGTAACATTAAACAGAAATAGTACTTTCTAAAAATGTAATCAAACAATATGATGTCCTTTCACATAAAGAGAAAGGAAAAAAAAATCCACATAGTATATGGTGAAATTGGGCCTTATTTTCTATGTATACTGACTGTGGCTGATTCAGAGTTTTAATGCAAGTGCAAAACCGGTGCACATATAGGCCTAAGCTAAACTATGTTGAGATGCAAGGGAAGGCACAATTAAACTGTAAGAACACAATTAAATTGAGAAATGGAGTATCTTAGCTAAACACTAATTTAGAAGTCAAACATATGCAGTGTCATTTCTATGTGTAAGAGCAAAGTATGTTCCCTTCATGTAAAATAATTTAAATTAATTTGCGCCTTTCACAGTGCAACATGGCTTTGCTCAGGTTTACATTTACATATGTTTTGCCCTTACTCCCAAACTTTTCTCATACCCATTATTAGTATGCACAACCATACGTTCTTGTTTGGGATGTAGTTAAAATAATACAAGAAAAAGAAACATTGCTACTACACTTTCTTGACCTGTAATTTTATTTGTTGAACCTATAAAATTGCAGTTATAAAGGATGCTTTTTAATTGAAAATACTATTTGGTCACAATACATTTTTCCGCATCAACCTCCAGTCTAGGATATAGGACTCCACAGTCTGGTCCTAGAGCTTGGCCCTGGAAGCAACATTTTTCACCCAATGTGGCTTTAAAGAAATGATTTTCTTTAAGTGTTCTATTCACATTGGAAACACCAAGCCTATCTAGGATTGTAATAGACAAACCAGGAATGGCAGGCTGCAAGAGGGTAGCATAAAGTCTTAATGATTCAAGTGTAAGGTATAGCACAGACTGTCCCCACATCTTCTCATTTTCATCTCCTTTGAGCAACTTCCATGGAGCCTGACTTTGGAAGAAAGCATTTGAACATCGTACTCTACCATCAATTGCCTCTAAGGCTTTATGCACTTGGAATTTATTCATAAATTGATCTACCTGTCCTGGAAGCTTTTGTAAATCTGTCAGCATTTTCTGCAGTGTATCATGCACAGAAAGTGGTACACTCAGACACTGGAAATGTGGCCATGACTGTGTAGGATTTATTGTGTTTGCTGTGCAGCGGTTTAAAAGACCACCTAGAGCATCAGCAAGCTCAGAATTTAAAAGATTGCGGACAGTAAGGTGGGAAAAGTCACAGTCACGCTCAGGGGAACCATGACGAAGCAAGAAATATCGTAACCCATCTTTAGTGTACCGAAGAATACATTCTGTAGGATCCACTACATTGTGAAGGCTCTTCGACATCTTAACACCTTCACAAGTCCAATGAGAATGGACAAGTAGTTTTGTGGGAGGTGGTAAACCTGCAGCTATTAAGAATGCTGGCCAATATATGGCATGGAAACGCAAAATATCTTTTCCAAGGAAATGTGTTGATGGGCCCCAAGGAGACAACTTTGGATCTGGAAATCCTGCAACTGTCAGGTAATTGATCAAGGCATCTAACCACACATAGATTGTATGAGATGAATCGGAAGGCACAGGAATTCCCCAAGTGACACGATTTCTCTGTCGAGAAACAGAAAGGTCTGGAAGCTCCTCCTCCAGCCATTGGCGCACTATGCGAAGGAATGGAGCAGGGTGAATGGGGTCTGTCTTAAGCCAATCATGAAGTTTATGATGTAGGGCAGACAGACGGAACATATAATTTTCTTCACTCATCCAGTGTACCTGAAAGAAAAATAAGGGTGCTTGTAAGAAGGTAGGCATTGGAAAATATCAAATGAACGTAAGTCTACATGGAATAACATTATGAGGTTTAAGGATCGGATCCACAGGTCCATACATTAGCCCACTTATGTGTGCAAAGTGCGTAAGTGAGTTGTTTGGACTGGAAGGCGCATGGAATATCTGTACCATGGAATTTCTGTACAAATAAACAGTGCTTCTCCTCCACACTCTAAGGTGGGCAGTGGGAACCATTTAAGTTTTACAGTGTGGGTGTGATCACCCACATACACGTGGATCAGCGATTGTCACACTTTACGCACGAGAGAGGGTATTAACAGGGGGAGTTCACTCTCCTCTCTCGTGCAGATTTAAACATTCCCACATGTACGTAAACCGTGCAGGGGTGTGGATCTGGTACTTAATGAGTAAAATACTATATACACTGTCATGAGGCCATCACTACGCAGTCTACTGTTCAAACAGTCCCTATGAACAAATTGACATTTTACACCAGCATTTGTTCTAAGACACTACACAACATATATTTTATTTTTTAATGTGTGAACTTAAATGTATATTTATGCTTGCAATGATAATCCATGTTATTCCTATGTATTGACAATCTATTCCAGTATTGCTAATATCCCATTGCTATTCAGATTGCTATTTAGACTGGTAGTCTATAAGAGAAGTATAAAAAGAATAAAGAGGGTAAAGCGCTCACATAGAAACCCCAATGGTGTCCTGCTCACAGGCTGGCCATCACCACTGTATTCCCCGCTTCCAGGTGCAACCACGTAGGTGTATGGTTATAGGAATATTGCTCCTTCACTTCTGGTGTCCGCATTGAGAGCACCCGATGGCTCAGAGGCTGACCAGCGTGTCGGCGATCCCTGCTTCCAGTTGAAAAGTTCTGAGTGAGCTCTTAGCAAGTTCTTTCTGTTAACGCGTTTCATCCACATCAATGGACTTTTTCAAAGCTGTGAAAAAGTCCATTGATGTGGATGAAATGCGTAAGTGGTTCCAAAAAGAACTATTTTTATATCGGCATCAGAGCACAGGATTATACTGTGAGCAGGAGACCATCGGGGTTTCTCTTCACGGACACCAGGACTTAAGGAAAGTAATTCATATCATATATTGCCTTTTATCTGGAACAGGTGAAAAGGAGTGGAACAACTAATTACTAAACTAATAGACTTACTAGACTTACATCATTGCTTATTAAGTAGTGCTATGCAATAATCAATGTAATGTGCATAATCTTAGTATATTGCAAATTATTATGAAGTTGCTGTGAATATTTTAATGTGTTTTAAATATTGTTTCTGTGAATAAAATTGTTAAGAGTGGAGATAAGATTGCCGAGATTGATAAGATTGTGTGTTATTAACATCAACACACACACACACACACATACACACAAACACATATGTCTGTGTCGTGTATTATTTGATGTTCAGACAGTGAGTGCCGGACAGCTTTCAAACATTATATTGGTATTTCTCCAGTCTGTGCACCTCTGCATTTTACTTGCATTTGGAAGAGAAGCGCCATATATATTTATTTTCATTTTTTCCCTGTGAGCGCTGTACCCTCTTCATTCTTTTTACAATTCGGGAGGACGGATGTTCCTCTTGTGAGGGATAAGCACAGACCCCAAATACAGCAGCTGTTCGAAATTAGCATCCACAGAAAATCTTTTTAGTTTCTATAAGAGAAGTAGCCTATGGGGTACAATGGGCTGGATCCAGACTTAAGTAAGTGCTTGCAATTAATTACTCTTGGGCTAAACCATCTTGATTGCAGGTAAGTTATATTTCATCTGTTGCAAACAGTATTAGAGCTGAGATGTGATGTTTCCTGTCCCAAGTCTAAATAACAGTGTGATAATTAAGCTGGGCAGTATCTGTGTGCAGTAAGCAATTCAAGGATATATCCCTTCATACAAAGAATACAATTAACTTTACTCCCCCTGCAATCAACATGGTTCAGCCCAGGAGTAACTAATTTCAAGCACTTACTTAAATCTGGATCTAGCCCAATATTTTTTTTACAAATACCAATACTGTATGCAAAAGCTCTGAAAGCAGCTTCTTAATTAGAAAAGGGGTATAATCATTTAAATTCACTTTCCAAAATTCGATTATTAAAATCACTGTGCGCTTTTAGACTTATTACAGACTAATTCAAAAAAGTAAGGAGTTCTGTATAGAGATATATCTGTATATCCCTTGCTTTTGTATTGAATTACATATTCTTGTATTCTAGTTGATTGTAATGCCAAATTGTTAGAACGGTTATTCCTTCAATAGATAAGTTGACATTAGGAGCTGAGACATCATTCCCTTCTATCTACTTAAGTCTCACCAAATAGGAATTAGAATACACACATTTAATTTCTCACTCATTCATTTCCCCTCAACATACTAAATACACCTTCAACTTATTAGTGCATCTATATTAGACACCATATATTCTTTATTAAAAACATAAACAGTTGGGAGTCTATTTACTAAAAGTGTGTACTTATTTAATGTTCACAGAGCTAAGAGCCTTGTAGTGTTAAATGTCTGTTCGAATGTCATTAAACTTTGTCACTGTAGCAATTTCATGACCTGCATATATTTATTGGGCACTGTGGCAGACATTAGTGTTGTGATGTTCAAAATCAGGGTGCAATAGACAAGTACAAAAACCTAATAATGATGCAACTCTGCCCTACCTAGTCTGTGAATGCATGGTATTGTGCATGCAAATAAGTGACAACTGCTTCTTCTTATCAGGTTGTAATGTTGTTCATTACTGCTTTTTATATACCTTATGTCCACTTTCCAGCGATACCCGTATTTTGTTGCCTGCAGAATCTCTACGCTCCATTGTTTGATCCTCACTTAAAAATGCCTCATCAGAGGTGCAGTACCAGCCCTGGTATGTCCCTTTATAGATATAGCCTTGTTCTTCCAGAATCTTCCAGAAATGACATACAGCTTGTGCATGCCGAGGTTCTGTTGTACGCACAAAATCAGTAAAAGAGATAGCCATTGCATCAAACATGGTGCGAAATTGCTGAGAAATATTGTCACATAGCTTGGATGGGTCTAAGCCCAAAGCTACTGCAGCTTGCTGAACCTTGATACCATGCTCATCAGTACCTGTCAAATAAAATGCATATATACTTTTACATTTACAACTTAGGGGATGTATATATTGCTTTGAACAAGCGTAACAATATAGAAACGATATATCCAGGACTTATAAAACTATATGGATTTCATGTTGCCTTAATTTTGTTAGAAAGATGACAACATAAAATCAGTTTTTTAGGGGTTATTTGTTACATTCTAGTAGTCTTATAAAAATTTAGAACTGGATCCAGCATTTGAAAATAAAAGGAAAACAGGTGAAAAGTTACACAAGGACAAAACCATGATGAATTTCAGGCAATTTCATTTTATTCTCTGCATGCACTTTTGTTGTTTCTTACTGCACACAGACACTGCACAGCTTTACTTCTAAACTGTTTAGACTTGGGCTAAATAACATCACTACTCAGCTGTAATATTGGACCGGATCCAGAACTGTGTGCGACAGGGTACAAATGCGTACATTCAGTGCATTCATGAACATGGCTTCTCCGCATTAGAATGTATTAAAAACTATTCTAATTTATGCAATAAAATCCATTCCGATTGCAGGGCATGAAAACCAGCCATGTGTACAGTGTGCACGCATGGTGGAAAGACGAAGGTATTAAGTCATACAGTAAGTGCTTGGCTAAGCACTTATATATCATCCTCAATTACAATCAGGGGCCAGATTTACTAAGCTGCGGGTTTGGAAAATTGGAGATGTTGCCTATAGCAACCAATCAAATTCTAGCTCTCACTTTCCTATTACTTAATAGAGAATGTCAGCTAAAAGATAACAGTCTTATTTCTTCCTGGCTCCGCTACTGTCTTTCCCTTTTCTGCTAAAAATTGATCTAAACATATCAAGTGAATTTGATATGTCAAGTGAATTTGCCATTACAACCTTCCCTGGCAGTGAATTCCATATCTTGATTGCCCTTACTGTAAAGAACCCTTTCCTTTGCTGGTTGTGAAACTTCCTATCCTCTAATCTTAGTGGGTGACCCCATGTCCTGTGTACAGTCCTTGGTGTAAAAAGTTCCCATGAAAGTTCTCAGTATCGACCCATGATGTATTTGTATATAGTAATTATATCTTCTCTGACGCCTCTTTTCTAAAGTAAATATGCCTTAACTGACTAGCCTTTCCTCATAGTTCAATGACTCCATACCATTTATCAATTTTCAAAATGTCTTTTTCGGAGTGGTGCCCAAAACTGAACTCCGTATTTGAGATGAGGCCTTACCAATGATTTATATAGTGGCAATATTACACAGTCTTCCTTTACATCTATGCCCCTTTTTATGCATGCTAATACTTTATTGGCCCGTGCAACTGCTGACATTGAGCACTAGTGCTAAGTCTATTGTCCACGAGCACTCCCAAATCCTTCTCCATTACAGATTCCCCTAAATTTATTCCTTTCAATTTATAGATCGCATGCTGGTTTTTGATCCCTAAATGCATAATCTTACATTTATCTAACTTAAACCTCATCTTCCATTTGGCCGCCCAATCCTCCAGTTTATTCAAGTCCCTCTGTAGAGAATCTACATCTTGCTCAGATTTCATGACTTTACATAGTTTAGTGTCATCTGCAAAAATGGAAACCTTGCACTCTAAACCATCACCATGGTTATTAATAAATATATTATAAAGGAGTGGTCCCAGCACAGAACCGTGAGGTACACCACTTAAAACGTTTAACCAATTAGAAAATGTTCCATTATCACAACTCTCTGTTCCCTATTCTCCAACCAGTTTTTGAATGTAACTAATATGACTTTGATTTTTAATTAGGATGTGTGTGGATCAAGCTAGCTACACTCTACACCAGGGGTGGCCAAACAGTTGATCGTGATCGACTGGTCGCCAGCACATCCCTGCCGCAGGCGGGATGTGCTGCCAGGGCTGGCGCGACCTGCTAGGAGACTGTCTGCAGCGCTCATACAAGACATTCCTGTATGAGCTGCCGCAGCAGTTACATAGAGCAATGCTTTCTGTATGAGAGCTGCCTGTATGCTGTGCAGGTCGCGCTGGCCCTGGCACCACATCCTGCCCACCTCAGTCTATCCCAAGGAGAAGGGAGCAGCGCGATCTGTATGCCGCAGAGGAGGAAGACAAGGTAAGTAAAAAGGAAAGAGGCTGGAGAAACATGTTGGGAATACTGAGGGGGGCTGGAGGCATATAATGGGGAATACATTTATGTGCAAAACACCCTTTAATTAGGCTAACATTAATGATTAGTGGCAAGCAGATTAACCCCCTGCCTTTCACGCACCTGTTTAACATATACTTATAAATTGATTGAGCAACTTCCATTCTGTTTTTATTCTCTTTGTGGGCATGTCTAGGAAGAGTTGCTGAGAGGGAGAGCTGATTCACAGCAGCCATTTTGGAGACTTTAAGGGGTGTCTCCTAGGTAAGTTGGCTCTCAATTTATAAACATATATATGGGACCCAACATTGGGACTCTAAATTTTAGAGTTAGGACCACCATATACAGAAAGGCCTTGACGGTGGCTGGTGGCTTATTCCATATTTGATCAAATATGTGTCACGAACATTTCTGTGTTTTATTTTACAGATCGAACAGTAGAGTTTGTTACTGGTTTATGGCAGTGTGCTGGGGCTTTTCTTTTCTTTTGTTTCTGTGGCAAGCAGATTAACCCCCTGCCTTTCACGTACCTGTTTAACATATACTTATAAATTGATTCAGCAACTTCCATTCTGTTTTTATTAATTATTAGTTTGTTTTATTTGTTCATTGGCTCATAGCCCCCTAAAATGTATTGCATTATGATTATTTTGGACTATGGTAGATCTCAATTTTTTTTTACATTTTTAAGTCCGAAAGTCTGGCCACCCCTGCTCTACACTATGTTGGCAATTATCCACTAATCATATCGAATGCCGTAAAGTGTATAGCATTGGCAGATTTGTTGGAACTCTGACAAAACAGCCCATTAATGCTCCAGTCTGATAGATCATAAAAGGATTGTTCAAAATCCTGCACAGGGCGGTGGCCATGCAGCGCAAAAAGCGTAGAGTATGTATGCACTATGTGATATCCCCAGCACTTGGAGCATCATATTGGTCACAGGGAACATTGCATAGTGTATGTCTGGTTTAAGGCTTTCCTATTGCCTCTGTACGGCGCTGCGGATACCGTGTAGTGCCTTATAAATAAGCGATAATAATAATAATAAGGCAATATACATTTATTACCATTCTCCAAAATATGTATGTAGCTTACCAGTGCTCAGTCTGGTGTCCTGTCCACACAGCAGAGAGTATCGATGCTGCGCATCAGCTAGAACAGCAGAATAAACGTGTCCCAGATGCGGAGCTGCATTCACATAGAATATTGGGGTGGTGAACCGATGAGGGCGAGGACTGTGAACTTCTCCATAGCCGGCCCTCCCGAGAAAGGGAGATAAGCTGCATCTTCTGAGACCCCGAACAAGTTGCCATTTACTAAAACACCACATTCTAAAGATGTGCCAATTGGTAATTCTTAAAGTAAAGAAGTAAACGCCTTTGGCTGAGATTTACACCAAAATGCAATGCAATGCGTATATAAATGTATTTATTCCAAAATCGACCTTAGAAGTTCTTCTATAGAAATCATGTTCCTTTTTCGGCAAAGACGGATTCCATTTAGATTTGGGCTAGTAAATCATGACACAAGTATGGAAGGACGTGTCACAGTAAAGCCATGCATTATTATAGTTGCCAGAGTAATTCAAGCTCTAACAAACCTCGCCCTCATTAAACATGGCGGCGTCCTATTCCCCCGCCCACCGGAAAACGTAGGAAAGACACGTGACTGGCGGTCATAGTGAGTAAGGTTAAGCTATGGCGCTGTCCAGGGTGGTCGCGTTAGGGCTGCGAGCGGTCCCCGGTGGTTTTCGCACCAAGCACAAGTTGCGGGCCGGCAGCAGTAAGTGGTGGCAATAACCGTAGAGCATTATATTTACTTGTAATGCCATCAACTTTATTTTCAAGTGTGTTGCTGATGTGTTGCTTTGCCCTTCAGACATATCCCTCTAGTAGTTACAATAATGCCGCCAGCTGTCAAGGCTACTGTGAATTGAAAACCAAGCGATGGAGTTAATGGAGATCACATATAAGGGCTCCCACTGCAGTATGTTAGGAGCAGGGAAAGTTTGAGACAGTAGATAGGGTCATTGAAACTTCACCATAAATGGCAATTTACTAAATGGCGTGCAATGTGTTATAACAATAACAACAATATAAATATATTTAATAAAATATATAAAGTTATGATATAATTATATGAATACTATTCAAATGGTAACGTTTAGACTTTTCATGTAATACACACACACATACAGAGCATTGAGTTGACCTTATAGGTCGGGCTGTTTTTCCTAGTTATTTACAGGTAGATCCCATTTGTCCTTGCTGCACACCTACACACACGCAAAGAAGACCTCTCTGTGGTTGCTTATTACTAATCACTTCTGTCCAATAACAGCCCAAGGAATGTTTGTTAGTTTTTAAATCTAGCACAATGCATGTAAACGATGTTACATTGGAAAGAGATTGTTTTTTATTGTTGACATGCACACTTGCTGGGTACTTTTATTATGATCCTTCTTTCTCCATTCTTCCTTTTGATGCAAGTCAAAATAAGTAGAGCATGTTCTTTATTAACCTCCTGCTTATGCAAGTATAAACATTTGCCAAAAATAATTATTGAAATTGTTTTGAACTTGTCCAGTATCCTTGGTGCAGCATGAGTAGTAATAATGCATTCACGTTTATAAATGAAAGCTGCCTTTACACTAGAACAATTATTGGTACAATCATCCAATGATCAGGTCAACAAAATCATTATTGCTTTTTGTCACAAGAGTTCATATGTGTATTTTATAGTGTGTTCTTTCTTAAGTGTGCAAATGCAAGCCCAATATGATCCAGTGCTTAATAAAGTTCTTTGCAAGACCCAGCTTTATAAGGAGTGGAGGCAGATAAACTTTCTCAAATTTAACGGGGCACTGAAAACATTTTTCACGCCTGGTTTTAGTGAAGGGCGCTTTGGCCACTGCCTCTGACCGTAGTGGTTTTTCCAGTCTACTTCCACAGAAAACCTCAATACTTTGTGAAACAGAGTTGTAATTCTAGCAAGAGCAAAATGACTTAAGTCACAACAGATGTGTCATATATCTTCATATTTAATTTTATTCAGCAGTACATTCATGCTCCAAAGTGTTTCCTTCATAGCAGCAGCTGAGGGTAATTTTCTGTTGTTGTGGAATAGTACAGCTTTCAAACTTACTTTAGAGGAATTAATGAATAGATGTCAATCCTCTGTTTTGTATTCCTGAGCAAGTGCTTCCATAACAGAATAATTTGCAAGGGCAGAGAAATCCTTAAAACCATTTACCTTCTGAAAAAACATACTTTAGGGTCATTGTGAAAGAGATTCCAGCCTTTTAGTCTTGAGTCCAGAAATTCTGCTCCTTTATAGTTTAAATCTTTATTTGGGAGACAGAGCCTCAAATGTTGGGTCACCATGCTCTGCAAGCTCCGTTTCTCATTCATCTTTTCAAACTTTGAACTTTTCTGGAGGCATTGGTACTCTGTGAGGGACAGGCCTCATGGAAGGCGATAATAAATCTGGTTATATCACAGTGTGCTTTTACTTGGAGTTGATGCTCAAAAGGTTCATCAGGCAAAAGTAGTAGTCTGTGCAGTGGTCCTTTGGTTCTCTACAAATCATTAGAACAGCAAATTCAAGTGCCAAGAACCCTTTGATGAGTTACTTTGCATCTGAAGTAAAGCTTATAGCACTGCTTCAGGAGTGGAGTCAAATATTGTACCACAGAGGTTTCAAGGAGTCTGGACTGTTAACCCAACTTCTAGGCATTCACAGTTCAAACGGAAGATCAAAAGTAATGGTACAAGCAATAGCTATCATGTATGGACCAACCTTTATACAGTGCTCTAAAATTTGAAGATCAATCCTTGCTCTGTCAGACTCGTTTAACACAGCCAAGGCCAATAGAATTCTCCCTAAATTCTCTACATTATACAACACAAGGAACCCTGTGACAAAATCATAGTCTACCAGTATAATCGCTGTAGTGAATGGCTAGTATTTATTCCTAATGGCATTGACACCCAAAAGAAAAAATTTGTTTTTATATATGAACCAAGTTGCTGATTTCCTTCTACCTCTTTGGGCCAAATTTACTAAGCTGCGGGAATAAAAAAGTAGAGAGGCCACCTATTACCTTCACTGTTGTCGGGAGGTAGGATAGACAGCTAGATAGACACTTAAATCTGTTAGTTCGAGAAGCATGTGGAGGCAGGCGTCCCCCACCGAGTGTAATCCACTTGTTATTGCAAATCTCCTAGAGCAGATTGATGTACAAGGGCAGGCAGTCCTGAATGGCTATAGGTGGTGGTGGCAAAGCAAATCTGTTTTATGTGCATGTTTATGGTTTTGACATATTAATAAATGTTTTCTATTTTTGATAAAGTGTAGCGCCAGTATGTCATTATTTGCATCTCAAAACGAGCGCAGCTGATTTTTCTATTTATTAGGTTTTCTGTTTAAGGAGATTAGAGCACAACTCCCTCAGCGTGCAGCTAGTTTCTCTGTGTGCGTAGTATTTACTAAAGGATTTTTATATATGTTTCCCAGTATTTAAGTTCCGTAAGCCAATTTATATATAAAATATTATATACCCAGTGTTGCCCGGGTTTAAAACTTGAAGTTATTAATTCAATGAGTTGGATGTAGCTGTCAACTTTTTGAAAATACCAAACAGCTTTACAACATGTACAATTTTTGTTAATAACATTTAATGTTATTTAACAACATTCAAAATAAGCTCTGCCTTCTGGCTAAACTACACCACAGCTGACCTTATTTGTTTAAACCACCCCTTTTGTGGTCCACAAATTAGCACAGTCCCTCCTAAAACGTGATGTGATGTCATCCAAATCCATCCAGTAGAAGACTCAGAACAGGCTCCTTTGTTAAAGTTCTGACCAGCCTTCACCAATGGGAGGTTCTACTGGGACCCCAACCCCCCCCCCCCCCCCCCATTACCTT
>WWET01006138.1:36916-65679 GCA_011038615.1 Limnodynastes dumerilii
GAGATCTTAATCTGGTTCTTTCGGCTTTGCAACATCAACCATTTGAACCCCTAGATTCGATTGACTTAAGATTTTTGTCCTGGAAAGTCTCGTTTCTTCTAGCATTATCCTGTAGATCTCCCTTTCTCTTTTTCCATCAAGATATGGTAGTTCTTTGCACCATTCCTTCATTTCAACCGAAGTAGTTTCTTCTTATCACATCAATCATGAGATTGTGCTTCCGGCTTTTCTCCCGCCATCTAGTTTTAATGCCAGGAAAATTTGATGGCTTTAAATGGGGTTAGAGCTTTAAAGATTTATGTGGATAGAACAGCGCAGTTTCGAAAGACTGCTAGTTCTTTATGATGCTCAGAAACGTGGATGGCCGGCTGCGAAACAGTCTATAGCCAGATGGATTCGGCTCTCTATTCAGCAGGCTTACACAGATGCGGGTCAGCCGGTGCCTTCGGGATTTTCAGCCCATTCTACTAGATCAGTCAGTGCGTCATGGGCGGCGAGCAGGGGGGCGTCGGTGCAGCAGCTGTGACGCGCAGCTAACTGGTCCTCCATTCACTAAATTTGATGCGTCCTTTGGAAAGGTTTTGCTACCGCCTTCAACTGAGCGTTCCCTCCCTTAGGGGACATCTTTGGTATATCACCCATGGTCGCAGTGTCCCAGAGATGTGAAAAGAGAAAACGGGATTTATTGTTACTCACCGTTAAATCCTTTTCTCTTGGATCATCTGGGGGACACTGCGTGCCCACCCTTACGCTCAGTGATATTGGGGTTCTCTTATCCTTCAGGGTTTTTTTCTTCTCTATTGCTTCTCTCCTGGGCTTTGTTATTAAAACTGAGGTCCAGTGGGGGTTGGAGAGGGGAGGAGCTTACCTCAATAGTTTTATTAACTATCAAGTGCCCAGCTCCAGTGTGCCTCTACCAACCCATGGTCGCAGTGTCCCCCAGATGATCCAAGAGAATAGGATTTAACGGTGAGTAACAATAAATCCTGTTATCTTTTAATTCTCACTCTGCATCTTGCTTAGGAATTTATCATGCAGTGTCTTTGCTTTTAACCAGTGCTGTTCCATATGTTTCACTTATCACTAGTTCCAGACTGTTAATTGTCATGTTGCTATTTAACTAGATTTGCACTATTTCTGTGTGAGATTTTATGCATTTATTTTTTTTAATCTTTGAAGAGAAGGTATGTAGCTACAGTGAGGGAAAAAGCCACACAGAGTTTATATTGTAAACTAGATGAATCTAGAAATACACAAAAATACATTGAACTGTTTTTTTGTTTGTTTTTGTTTTGTTTTCTGGTGTTTAGGTGGTACACATGGATGTTCGGGAGAACAAGGTGAGACTGGATGATGGAACCCATATCTCCTATGAAAAATGCTTGATTGCTACAGGTATGGTGTCTAACACAACAGTTGCATTAGGGGCAAATGTACTTACAGTGATCTATTGAGTAATTATTTATGGGGCACCTTTGAGGACAGGAGACTGAAAGCTGTGAAACCATATATACAATAAACTTTTCTGGTTAAAATAAAAGTGGTTTGTACATTCAGAAGCATTAGTAGAATATACTGGTAACAGGCTAGATACAGAGATCAATGCATACATATCTGCAATTGTAGGCCTGCAGTATCCACACATCCCTGCTATGGTATAGTCAACTACTCCACTTGCACTGAAGACTTCTGATAGCCAGGGCAAACATTAACTCTTTCCTCTTCTGCAAACATAAAATGGTGTCCGTAGGGAAGTATGTATAAGACAGATAGAAAGCAGTGTACGCTTTACATTGTAAAATTCTCTAATATTTTGTATATTTTTATTTACTTTTATTTTGTGTAATAGTTTATTATTATAAATCAAGATAATACCACTCTGATGTGTTTCTGACCTCTGCAGCAGGGTTGACCCAGGAGAGTCTACCTCCAAGCAAAAATTGATAAAAAAAGAAATTATGGGACAAAAGGCAGCGTTGAGGGTATCAAATCATATAGGCATACAGTGTGCATTGAGCTGTCACACACTTAGAGGTTGATAGCTCCACTTACACTTTATATTTATTGTTTTTATTGTATGTTGATGTTTTTAGTTGATATAAGTAAAGTATATATCTATTTTATACATTTGTCTTTACCTTCCTTTTTTTCTGTTACTTTGTTATTATCTCTGAGGGAATTTGCATGGTACAAAAGAGAATATTGTTCAGTTCCTTAGTGAATTTTAATAGTATTTACCTGTATGCCTATATGATTTGATACTTACCCTCTGTGCTGCCTTTTGTCCCATAATTTCTTTTTCATACGTTTATTTTTGTTTTGCTTGTAGGTGGCAAAATATTTTACAAAACATTTAAAAAAAGCTACAAAAAAAAGTAGCATATAAAATTGTTACTACTTTCACAGAAGACCACCATATGAGTCTGTTCATATAACCTTATTTTTTTTTGTTTTGGGGTTTCTTCCTAGGTGGAACACCTCGTAATCTTCCCGCCATAGAACGATCTAGTGAGGAAGTGAAGACAAAGACAACTCTATTCAGAAAGGTATTTTTCTTATGGAGGAGGGAAATTGAGTCATGTTTATAAGGTGCATTCTAGTTCTAAGGTCTCATATTTTTTATTGAAAATGATAGCAGGTTGAAGTTGATGTATGTTGTAAAAGATGCAGGCATTCTCTACCACCTGTCAATAGAAGCAGTTAACATATTAAAAATGGCAAGTATTACATTCCAAGAGCAATATTATCATCCATTTTCTCTTGTGTGGGTTCATCGACATTCATAGTTGAGTGAAACATATGGAGAAGGTGTCATGGATGTGATAAATGTATGTTCATGGGTTGGAAAGTTTGAAGAAGGCAGAACATCTTACGGAAAAACTTCCGCAAGAGTCTGTGTCTATGCTCTTTCATCATGACAATGATCCTGCTCATCAGACGGTCCTTGTGCAACATTTTCTGTGACAACACATACTTTGATGGGATTCCTTAAGCACCTTACTCCCATAATCTTGCATCAAGTAATAATTACTTTTACTCAATGTTGAAGGACACTGTTCGTGGCTGCACATTTTCCAGTCGTGTGGCGATTGCATCAGCAATTTTCCAGTGGTCTCAACATACCCCCAAAAAATCATTCACACTGGCAATGCATTTGTAGCGTCGATGATGTGTACTGTATGTCGTTACAAGGAACCACAAGAAGTGGTGACAGTAGTTTATTTCCCAGTGTATATGCCGTTCACTCAAAAAAAATAGAAGACCTTAGAACTTAAATGCACCTTGATCAAGCATTTTTTCCTACCATTTTGCTGAAGACTTTTCTTTTGTAGGTTTCTGATTTTCGATCTCTGGAACATATATCTTCATCTGTTCAGTCCATTACAATAATTGGGGGTGGATTCCTGGGCAGTGAGCTGGCTTGCGCTCTGGGACGGAGAGGTGAGATTAATAGAAGATTGCAGAAATGGGGTATGTCAGGGACGTAGGTTATCAAAGAGAACTGTGAGTAAAAATCGGGTGGATGCCAATATTCACACAACAACCTAAACTCAAAAAACATCTCTGCAGGACAGCGGACTGCTCTAGAAGTGATACAGATGTTTCCTGAGTCTGGGAATATGGGCAAAGTCCTCCCAGAGTACCTAAGCCATTGGACTACTGAGAAAGTAAAGAGTGGTGAGTTCTTAATGACCAAGACATATGTATGTCTTGGTGTATGTCACTATTGACTTTTACCTGCATTAATTCTGTTTTAGAGGGGGTTAATGTGATCTCAGATGCTGTCGTTAAATCTGTCAGCTATAAGGATGGGAGGCTTCACATTTATCTGAAGGATGGCCGTCAGGTAAGGTTTTTGTTTTATTGGTTATCGATCTTGAAATTGGAAATCTACATTAGGTTGCTTTGGGAAATAATTATTTTAAGAAATGACATATTTTACTGTGCTCTTGTGAGTTCAAAGATTATATAGCAATGTCCATAGTCCCTTTGTTAACAAAATTGCAGACAATACTTAAAACTGATGTTGATTACTGTGTTGAACGCATCACATTATTAGCTTATGACTGGTTAGATTCTGTCACTGTGTTGTCAGTTCTCCTCTTCCGGCCTCACTTATAAAATCATTGATCTTCCTTACTGCAAAGTGTTCAGTAAAATATATCCCTCAACTAATTTTTTTTATTGGTATCCGTGTCGACGCAGAAGTTTATTTAGTTACTTATTCAACAGAAATGTATTTTATTTACCCGTAACATCCATTCATAGAGAACATACTGACATTTATCACTGTAATACAATGCTTCCTGCTGTCTGCAGACTGTATTTACAAGATAAAATTGCAGAAGTGACAAAATTCTATGTAAAAAGCCTACAGAAGTGACAGATAATGTTACTAGCTGTGCTATATTTAAAGAAAGTTACAACTGAGCATTAAATCATAGGTTAATAACCAATGCTAAAAGATCTCATTTTGTACAGAAATACTACAGACATTATTATATCAAATAATTCTCAATTCCTTTGTGCATGACATATATTTAATATGTACATGCTTAAATGCAGTGGCACCAATTTAAGAATTGACCACCATTTTCTAATATACAGAAGTTGCTTACAGAACATTTAATTGACAAGCAATGGTAAGGATCATCCTTTGTTCAAGAAAATTGTCACTTCTGTAAAATCATTTAAGTCTAAATTTCCTTATGTGTAGATTTAAGTCCAACACATTTTTTTTTATTATTTTATTTAAGGATTGAGTACTCAGTGCTGAAATTTCTGGTTTAGTTCTGCTTAGTAGTTATCCTCTTTCAGTCTAAAAAAATGAAATAAACACAACAAAAAGGGATATGTTACGTAGAAATAATTCTTATGTCACCATTGTGAATTACAATAAAAATAAATAAAAATAAAATATTCTACTATGTACACTGCTGTAGTGTTTTATTATCTTTTGCCCTTACAGTGAGCTTTTCCTAAAAGTCTTGACAATATTTGCAAATATAACACACTGCCATGTAACTAGGAAAAAAAAGTTGAGCGTTGATTTACCCAAGGCTGCTCATAAAGCAAGTGTCATGTTTTCATGGCACAGTTAAAATAACAGTTTATTAGCACAGAAGCACAAAGTCACTGGCAATGGAGTATGGCTCTCAAATGCTGTATATGGGGCCAGATTTACTAAGCTGCAGGTTTGGAAAAGTGGAGATGTTTCACATTTTTCAATGTGAATGTAATTGTCACAGGTAGCACGGATTTCAAAAGCAGCTCTTTGTGTCACTTTTTAGAGAGTGTGAAATTGTTAGTATAAGTTTAGACTTTTAGACCTCTATTTCAGGTGTGTGTGTTTTTTTTTTTTTTTTAACCCTCCATTCTGCTTGTTCAATAGGTGGAGACAGACCATATTGTTGCAGCGGTTGGTTTGGAGCCCAATACTGAATTGGCAAAGTCGGCTGGTTTGGAACTGGATGGTGACTTTGGAGGGTATAGGGTTAATGCTGAACTGCAGGCTCGTAACAATGTGTGGGTGGTAAGTTAACATTATGTATAATATAAGTGGTCTGTTGCACAATACATAATAAAAAAATATATATATTTTTTTATATAGGCAGGGGATGCTGCTTGCTTCTATGACATAAAGCTTGGACGGAGGCGGGTGGAACACCATGATCACGCAGTAGTTAGTGGTCGACTAGCTGGAGAGAATATGACTGGAGCTGCAAAACCCTACTGGCACCAATCCATGTTCTGGTAATGCTTTATATACCAGATTGTTAAACCTAACTAAAGTTAAAGAGAAAATATGTACACATTGGTAATGAATTGTCAAAGCAAAAGATAAAATAGGATTATTCTAAATTAGACATACTTAAATTAGGCTAAGGTTAATAGAAGGCTGTGAGGAACAGCATTTGACATGAGTTCTGTTGTATGTTGCATGGAAGGGAATTTTCATTATTTGATCTGGGCCTTACCTCATTTTCAATTGGTTGTTTGGTACCTGAGTCAGTATCATAGACAGACAGTTTAAATATTGTAAAATGTATAAAGTGACAATGTCAACAACCCTCTGAATAAAAATGTTATTAGCCTTGTTTGTGTCTGTCATTATTTACAGATATATGCAGGGGTATTAGGCGCATATTTTTACATCATGCGTTAAATAATTCCACTTGCTTTTTATTTTCATTATTTAAAAATGCGACACGTTTTGTTATTAGTATGATATTTTGCTTTTGTATTTTGACTTATTGAATATGAAGTAAATTAATACGTCCCCCTATCTTTTTTTTTTATTATTTATTTCTTTTTTTAATCTGTTTACTTAGGAGTGTCAGGAACTGGATTGTGATCTTTCTTTAATTTTGGTTCTATAGGAGTGACCTAGGTCCGGAAGTTGGATACGAAGCCATTGGTATTGTTGACAGTGCACTTCCAACTGTTGGGGTATTTGCCAAAGCCACTGAAAAAGACACTCCAAAGAGAGCAGCCGAAGAAAGCGGTAAGTAGATTTTACAGAAATCATATTGTGATTTACTATATATAAACTATATATAAACATAGTGGGAGCAGGTTTCTGTGGGTAATTTCTCTTTGTTCTAGAATGCAAAGATAACAAAACCTATTCTCTAGAAAGTCCCAAAAATTCTTGGACAAATTGCTGCTTTCCTGTACATTTTATAGCAGATCTGGTTTCCTAGAGTTTCTAGAGCACTGGTTAACATTTTAATTTGAGAAATTAAGGGACATAAGCAATCCAAATAGAGAAAATGCACACTAAAAATTCTTATCCAGTAAATCCTAAATGACAAGCAATCTGGTTCATAGAGCCCTAACTTGTGCATATGTTCTTCACTATTCCATATCTTGTATACATTCTATGAACACAAGGGACAGGGATCCGCTCCGAGAGTGAAGTACAGAGTGTGACACAATCAGAAAAAGTAACTACAGAGGTGTCACCCTCCATACCCTCTCCTGCACAACAAGGGGATTCCTATGGCAAAGGAGTGGTATTTTATCTACGGGACAATGTGGTGGTTGGAATTGTGCTTTGGAACATCTTCAACCGTATGCCGATTGCACGTAAGGTGAGAATGACTGTAATCTAATGACCCAATGATATATTGTGTAAGTGACAAACTTATGAAGGCAACAAACGCATAGGATTCCTATACTTTGCTAAGAATGAGCCCCTCTATGGTGGAGTTTTTCCAGTGTTTTGCTGCATGTAAGAACTACACATGAAGGGAACGATTCGGTGGTAGAAGTAACTGCACAAATTCCAATGTAAGGGGCTTCAAGTAAATATTTTCGTATGCAGGAGAAATTACTGTTTTAGGTTGTTGCACACACAATATACAACTTTATTATTATTATTTTTTTAACTCAAATTTAGAGTTGAGCTTCCAATCACCCCACTCATTCGTTGTGTACATTTTAGATCATTTTCTAGGCTAATGTGCAGTAAACATTTTCAAGAGACCTATATCATGCGGTATGCAGGAATCTGTATTAATAACCTTTTTGGAATAAAGATATATCATAGTGTAAAATATTATTTAGTGTCTGAATGTATGCTGTAAAAGTAGAATTTACATGGATATGACGTGATTTGACTTGCTGTTACACCATTTTAGGCCTGTTTTCCAAATAAAATTATGAATGGGATCATAGTGGCACATGTTCAGTTCTGTTATTTAACTTTGCATAAACTAAATATAACATATACTAAAATGTTTAAAATCATAGAGAATAAGTTGCAAAATAATGTTCCATATTTATGCTTATGTATAAATGGCTAAAATGTTCCTTACATCATTTGTACAACACAATCAAAATAACATGTCCATGCCATATTGTTCTTGGATACTGCCAGTCCCATGTTTTAAGCAGTATAGTAGATTACTTTTAATATTCCCTTCCCTTACCCCCCGTCCATGTCCCACCCCCCTCCCTTGTGCCTTACCTTGCTCCTGCAACTCCTCCAATCTAATCCACATCACTCAATTTCTCTCTCTCCCATTCTCCTGTGCTCTCTGGAATGCCAGATCCATTTGTAACAAGCTCCCTGCCATCCATGACCTCTTCATTTCTAACTCCTGAAACCTTCTCGCCATTACTGAAACCTGGCTTTCAACCTCTGACACTACTTCCCCTGCTGCCCTCTCCAATGGCGGTCTCTTGTTATCCCACACCCCTAGGCCTGGTGAACACCCTGGCCTCTCCCCTACTTGCACATTTAGCGTCATACCCCCTGAGCCCTCTCCGACTTTCACCTCCTTTGAGGTCCACTGCATTTACCACCCCATCCATCTCCGCATTGCTGTTGTCTAATGCCTCCCTTATCCCCCCTCCAAATTCAATGATAATTTTGGAGCCAGGCTCCCCCACTTTTTATCTTCTGACCCACCCTTATCCTAGGTGACTTCAACATCCCTGTTGACAAACCCCTCAGACTCCAGCACCACAAAACTTCTTTCACTTTCCTCCTCCCTTGCCCAATCACAATGGACTTCATCAGCCACCCACAACCTTGGCCACACCCTTGATCTCGTATTCTCACACTCATGCTCCCTGTCTGACTTCTCCATCTCTTCCTTCCCCCTCTCTGATCAACATCTTATCTCCTTCTCCCTCTCTTTCTCCACCTCTCCTTTCCCGTCACCCAAACGTATTCTTTCCCGAAAGAACCTCAATTCCCTTGATATTGTGGCTTTCTCCTCTTCCCTTGATCCCCTCCTTGCACCCATTTCCACCATGTCCTGCCCCAATCTAGCCACCTCTCTCTACAACAATGCCCTCTCCTCCGCCCTTGTTGCTGTCTGCCCTCTCTCCTCTGTCTCCCCCAACCCTGGCACTCCCCGCTCACTCTGTTCCTAAAGAAATGCTCCCATACTGCTGAGTGCCTCTGGAGGAAGTCATGTTCCCTTGCAGACTTTCTCCACTCTCCTCTTCTTGCATTGCCCTCGCCCCTTGCCAAGAAATCCCTCACTCTCTCCCAATCGTCTAACCACCGACTCCTCTTTGCCACCTTCAACTCCCCACCCCCCGTCTCCATTTCTGTCGCTGACTTTGCCACCTTCTTTACTTCCAAGATTGACTCCGGGATCGACATCAGGAGCTTCATCTCCTCTACCATCACCTCTCCTCCATCTCAATCTCCACCTTCTCATCCCCTCCCTAGCCACCCACCAATGTCTACCTTCATCCCTACCACAGCTAAAGAAATACACTCACTTCTTTTGTCATCCCCTCCATCAACGTGCCTACTTGATCCCATCCCCTCTAATCTTCTCGTGTCTCTCTCTCTCTCTCCACCTGCTCTCATCTTACCCACCTCTTTAACTTATCCCTCTCCTTTGGCTTCTTCTCCTCCCCCTTCAAACACACTCTTGTCTCCCCATCCTTAAAAAACATAACCTTGACCCCACTTCACCCTCCAACTACCGACCCATCTCCCTTCTGCCCTTCGCTTCCAAGTTGCTTGAACGGCTTGTTTACAAGCATCTAATCGGCTAGCTTGCTGACCTCTCCATCCTTGACCCTCTTTAATCTGGGTTCCGCCCCCTGCACTCCACTGAAACTGCCCTGACTAAAGTCACAAATGATCTCCTTTCTGCCAAATCTAAGGGCCACTTCTCCTTTCTCATTCTCCTGGGTCTATCGGCAGCTTTTGACACTGTTGATCACCCTCTCCTGCTCCACACCCTTCGCTCCCTCAGCCTCTCTGGCACTGTCCATTCCTGGTTCTCCTCCTATCTTTCGGAACGCTCCTTCTCTGTAGCAACCCCTAACTCCTCCTCCCATATAACTTCTATTCCCGTTGGTGTGACCCAGGGCTCAGTTCTTGGTCCCCTTCTGTTCTCGCTCTACACCTCCTCTCTGGGTGACCTCATCAGCTCCTTTGGCTTTCACTACCACCTGTATGCCGACAACACTCAAATCTATCTCTCCTCCCCTGACCTCTCCCCCGAACTGTCTCAAGCTTAACATGGACAAAACAGAAATCGTAGTCTTCCCTCCTTCACGTATCCCCTCTACTCCTGCTATCTCTATTACTATTGGCGCCTCCATCATCTCCTTCTCCACCCAACCCTGCTGCCTGGGCATTATCTTGGACTCCTCTCTCTCCTTCACACCCCACATCCACGCCCATTTACTGTCCTACCGCTTTCATCTCCGCAACATTGCTTGCATCAGACCCTTCTTACTTATGTCACTAATACGCTCATTAACTCTCTTGTTATCTCCCGTCTGGACTACTGCAGCATTCTCCTCTGTGGCTTCCCTCTGGTCTGTCTCACACCCCTACAATCTATACTAAATGCTGCAGCCAGACTCATCTTCCTCTCCCAACGCACTGCCTCCGCCTCCCCTCTCTGTCAATCTCTACACTGGTTTCCTTTCTCTTTTAGAATTCTCTTCAAGCTCCTCACCACAACTTACAAGACTCTCTCCTCCTCCACCGCGCCCTACCTCTCCTCCCTTATCTCCATCCATACTCCCTCCCGTCCACTCCGTTGTGCTTGTGACTGCCACCTCAACTCCAATTTTATAACCACTACTCACTTCCGCATCCAAGACTTCTCCCAGGCCACCCCTCTCTGTTGGAACAACCTACCACATCCTATCAGGCAATCCTGCACACTCCAATCCTTCCATTGCTCCATTAAAACACTTCTTCAGACTAGCCTACCCTTCCTCCACCTAAGCTTACCTGCCCTCCCCATCTTCATCACTGTGTTTCCTGTTTGCTCACCTTCTCTCATTTAGCATGTTAGCTTTTATGAGCAGGGTCCTCCTCCCTCTTGTCATCATCCCTCTACCCTGTCCTCATCATTTCCTACCTTTTTCTCTCTACTGTCTATCTCTCCTTATTCATCTGCTCCTACACACATATCCAGCATCTTTATTTTCTTTACATATTGTTATGCTATTTTTGTACTGTATTTAATTTTTGCTTTGTACATGTTTTGTATTCCTGATTCATGTTTTTATACCCTCTGTTAATTATTGTATTATATATGTAACTATTGGCTTTGCTATTTCCTCTGTACGGCCCTGCAAATACCTTGTGGCGCCTTATAAGTAAACATTAATAATAATAATAATAATAATATGGACCTTTACATCGTGGACTAATATATACACCTTCTGAGAAACCACACGGAATGTTGCAAGTGATACATTTGAGGAAGTGAAAGCAGACACAGATGGACATATCCCAAACTGCAAAACCTTTTAAAATATACATTCACACGGCAACATCATTTTTTTTTTTTTTTGTAAACTATGCACACAGTGCTTTAGAATGCTAAACAGTATTTATATTCTTTGTTTATTTAAGTATTGGAAGTATGCCTGACACAAATGACTTTTTAATGTATGATAAATCAGCTTTGTTTACATTTGGTGTCTCATTCTTTTATCTGCCTTTTTTGTCACAGATTATAAAGGATGGAGAGCAACATACAGACTTGAATGAAGTAGCTAAACTCTTCAATATCCACGAGGAATAAACGGTTTCATGGACATTAAATTTTATTTCAATGCCTTTTCAGATAATTGGAATGATGTGCCCCTCCAGACTTCAGTCCAAGCTCTGTGATATTCAGTGCATTGGCCTTATCAGAATATGCCATAACTAAGTGGCAGACCAGGTGAAGCCTCTGTAAAATGGGAAAAAAAATATAACATGAAGGACAGGGCAAAACAGAGATGTACATGTTGTTTCTCTTCTATGGTCCAATTTCCGTGAAGTAAAGTTATATAGAGAATTCAGGTAGTACATCAAATAAAGGTACATCTGTATTTGTGTCGGGGTAAATACCCAGAAAATAAGCATACAAGTTTATTTGTAAAAATGGAAATTGTTCATTAAAAGACTTTGGCTGTTTTAAAGTTGACCTGTCTCCTTCCTGTGACACACATTGTGAAAGAGAATTGCAATGTCTATCACTAGTGTGTGTTCAGTCTTTCCATAAGTCACCACAAATAGCTGAAATGAAGCTTGAATTTATTGTGTATGTAACAATGCTCAGCAGACAGAAGGACTTATCTTGACATACTCCAAAATGTTTTTAATACACATTGTGGGTGGGGGGAGTAACTCATCTCTGGATCATGGCACACAAAGTTGCAGGTAGTTTTACACTCATGCTATTATACAGAAATGCTGTAATACATAACACCTACATCCTGTGATGTCCGTAAAATAATTTAGTTGTACTAAGGTAATATTTCTTTCCATTCTAAGGATAAACGTATTTGTAAAATCAAGTACACCAATAGGATCATTTGATACATGCTATGAATATGAAAGTTATTCCAAAAGCAATTATTGTAATAGTAATTTTAAAAAATATAGCAAAAGCACAAAGATGAAAACATGGTTTTATGTAAGAATTTTCCTAGTGAACTTGATTCAAAACTCTTCAGTAGTTTTGTACAAGTAAAACATTACAGGATGGCATCTTTGCAATCTATTTATACTTGCTTTGGAGGGGAGATTCCCCCTTTCCAAGATACATTTTCACTATTGGTGTCTCTGATTCGGTGGGTTGGATCTGCATTTCAAGTTTGTATGTCTGCATTTAGTGTGGTGGTTATTGGGTTAGATTACTAAATTGTGGAAAAATGTAGATGTTGCCCATAGCAACCAATGAGATTCTTGCTCTTACTTTCCTATTATATACTAGAGAATGTGAGCTAGAATCTGAATGGTTCCTGTGCACAAATCTCCACCTTTCCTTTTCCGCAGTTTAGTAAATCTAGCGCATTGTCAGGGAAAAGACAGCACAAGTGATCTCTTTGCTGTAGCTTTACAGGTAAGTTATAAATGTAACTATCAAGCCATCCATAATCAACCCAGAAAATATTCCTTGGATTACTGACTGACGCCACAAATTAAATGTTTCTAAGTTAGGGGAAAGGTAAACCTAAAATACATAACCTAGCTGGTCAAATCCAGTGCCAGCACAAGTTAAAAGGAACATGTCATTTTCTGTTGGTGGTTTACCATTGGCAAAATGGTACACGAGACTGCTACTCAGAATCTCTGTCTCTTGAATCACAACCTTAATCTGATTGACAAGTCAAGGAGTCTGGGATGTGGTAGCAGAATACGAGACTAGCGGTATATGCATTTATATTCAGAGTGACCAGTAATTCCAGGTCCATGGGCTCAATTCTATATCTAGGTATTGAAGTCCTACAATAAATGTGGCATCAATTGAAAGAAGCCTTCACAGAAGCATCATACAGATTTGAGTGTTTGGAATACTTCAACAGTTTCAAGTCTAGCTAAGGCACAATTCTGTGTGTCTTATAAACAGTTGGACAGTGGTGGTTTTTTTAAAACAAAGATTATGTGTAATAATATGGGCAGAAAGCATTGGAAATCCCTCATTGTGTCGCATGTGGCAGGCTTGGATCACAAAATTGCCCATTGTGTAAGGTGACCTCAAGTGTTTTCACTTTGCTCAGGGTAGATTATTGTTGTATATGATATCTCTTGGTAGATTTAGTCTGCTTTTTCATAAAGGGTGTTTTGCTGTTGAATGATATGGATGAAATGCTGTATGTTAATTCTCTCTTCTGAGACTACAACTCAAACACATATTGCGAAATGGGGTGAGCTGGTTGAATTGTCCTGCACACCATTATGTCTATTCTGGGTATAGCAGCTGTTAATTCTGAGAAATTAATAGCAGACTTTGGGATGCCGTTACTAGTACGAAGGGCTCATTTGAGAAAATGATACAGTTGAAAGCTTAATTTCGACTGTACCTTTGACAGCTGCTTTATCATATTCATTCTCTATAGAATGACATGCTGCAAAATCAGATTTAACTGGTGTTCCTGCTACAATGTGAGGTCCTCTTGTGTGAAAAGACTATTTAAAAAAGGAGGTTATGTTAAAGGGGTGGTGCTAACATAAGACTGCATTAGTAGGTGAGCGAAAGGAGTTTCAAATTCATTTTGTAGGCAATAAGGAGTAAGTGCATCTACTTACTAAGAGCTGAATAAATTCTATGGAAAGCAATGTAAAGAAGACCATGGTAGTAAAGGTAAAATGATGAGGAGTGAGGCAGGAATTTATGGTCATGGAGAAGGAAGTTACAGTAATCTAGGTGAGGTTAAGAAAAAGGGTATAATGATTTTTTATAGTGAGAAGCAGATCCTGGAGCTGCTGGATATGTAGAGGGACTGGATTGAATGATGAAGAAGATGTGCCCACAGTACAGGTGAAACTCGAAAAATTTGAATATTGTGCAAAAGTTCAATTATTTCATTAATTCAGCTTAAAAGGTGAAACTAATATATTATATAGACTCATTACATGCAAAGTGAAATATTTCAAGCCTTTATTTGTTTTAATTTTGATGATTATGTCTTAGAGCTTATGAAACCCCCAAAATCAAAATCTCACAAAATTAGAATAATGTGACAAGGTTCAATATTGTAGGCTCAACGTATCACACTCTAATCAGCAAATTATTCCTAAACACCTGCAAAGGGTTCCTGAGCCTTTAAATGATCTCTCAGTCTGTATCAGTAGAATTCACAATCATGGGGAAGACTGCTGACCTGACAGTTCAGAAAACCATCATTGACACCCTCCACAAGGAGGGAAAGCCTCAAAAGGAAATTGCAAAAGAAGTTGGATGTTCTCAAAGTGCTGGATCAAAGCACATTAAGAGAAAGTTAAGTGGAAGGGCAAAGTGTGGAAGGAAAAGGTGCACAAGCAGCAGGGATGACCACAGCCTGGAGAGGATTGTCAGGAAAAAGCCATTCAAAAGTGTGGGGGAGCTGCACGCACACAGACGGATCCTGGACATGGGCTTCAAATGTCGTATTCCTCTTGTCAAGTCGCTTCTGAACAACAAACAACGTCAGAAGCGTCTTACCTGGGCCAAAGAAAGAAAGAACTGGTCTGTTGCTCAGTGGTCCAAAGTCCTCTTTTCTGATGAGAGCAAATTTTGCATTTCATTTGGAAACCAAGATCCCAGAGTCTGGAGGAAGAATGGAGAGGCACACAATTCAAGATGCTTAAAGTCCAGTGTTAAGTTTCCACAGTGTGTTGATTTTTGGAGCCATGTCATCTGCTGGTGTTGGTCCACTGTGCTTTATTAAGTAAAGAGTCAACGCAGCCTTCTACCAGGACATTTTAGAGCACTTTATGCTTCCTTCAGCAGACAAGCTTTATGGAGATGGTGACTTCATTTTCCAGCAGGACTTGGCACCTGCACACACTGCCAAAGGAACCAAAACCTGGTTCAATGACAGTGGGATTACTGTGCTGGATTGGCCAACATACTCGCTGGACCTGAACCCCATAGAGAATCTATGGGACATTGCCAAGAGAAAGATGAGAGACATGAGACCGAACAATGCAGAAGAACCGAAGGCCGCTATTGAAGCAACCTGGTCTTCAATAACACCTCAGCAGTGCTACAGGCTGATAGCATCCATGCCACGCTGCATTGAGGCAGTAATTTGTGCAAAAGGGACCCAAACCAAGTACTGAGTACATATGCATGATTATACTTTTCATAGGGCTGACATTTCTGTATTGAAAAACTTTTTTTTTTATATAGATTTCATGTAACCTAATTTTGTGAGATTTTGATCTTGGGGTTTTCATAAGCTGTAAACCATAATCAACAAATTTAAAACAAATAAAGGCTTGAAATATCTTACTTTGCATGTAATGAGTCTATATAATATATTAGTTTCACCTTTTAAGCTGAATTACTGAAATAAATGAACTTTTGCACGATATTCAAATTTTTCGATTTTCTTCTGTATACTGGTGATATTGTTAGGAAGCAGGAGAGGAGGCTTAGAGAAGAGCACAGGACTAAAAACATATTTTGAAGGCTCCAAAGGGTTAGAAAAGACGGAATGAATTGGAACAGTAAAGAAAGTGGTAAACCAGGAGAGAAAATAGATGCTAGTTGGGTGGGGAGTTTGCCAGAGGAGTATTGTAGGTAGCAGAGAGGTTGATCACTATGACCAAGAAGGTAATTGCTTTTAGGGCTGGATCCTGGTTGTCTGAAAAATTCTGTACGTAGTATTTGCATATGGAATTTCTGACTCGCATTCACAATAAATAAGTGTCCCTGGGGCAACCTTAACTATTGTAATTCTTTCTAATGGAGTATCGTACGTAATGGCTAAACCCAGTCCTTACTGTATGATTTGAATGCCAAACTCCACCCACCAATCATATCTCGTATGCATGGTGGTTGACCATGCCCCGTTGCAGCAGCTGATTTCCGCATGGAATGCAGCATCAGACGCCTGAATTCCGCATGCACAGTCCCTATTCAGAGCTGACTTACTTATGCAGCTTACGTAAGTCAGCTCTTTTTTTTTTTTTTTTAATTAAATCTGGATCCGGCTCTTAGTACACACACACACAGTAATGATGAGTGGTAGACATTCCAGAGATGATCCAGAGGTGCATCCATTGTGCCGTAGATGCTTTTGAAAAAGTGGAGTGGGCTACGTGCAATCAATGCACCTATGTGCCCAAATATGTTGCTTATGTGTAGTGTAATGCTGACTGTAAATGGAGGTTCTAATTAATGTGAGCACCTGTGTCGTATTGCAAATATCACAAAATAATTGCAAACAATATTTTTTTTTTTTTTAAACATTTTATTGAAATTTTTTCAGAAATACAAGATATACCACATCCACCGTGACATACATGGTTACATACTCCACAAGGCATCATCATAGAGAATAACAGATGTATACAATTTACGCATGTGTAAGGAAGCGGACAGTGAAACAGATATTATTAGATAGATTACATTCCACCGATACGGCTCGATTAGCCAGAAGTAAAGAAAATTAACGGTATTTAGGATATGACAGCCATCTGTTATTGATTCCCACTCCAAGAATAAGATGTGCCGACTAACTATGGCTTTTGTGATAAAGCCTCAAACAGTAAACATCAACAACATAACACTTACAACTTATCCATACACCAACTGCACTCTATCCCATAAAAATATGTGTTTTGTATATGCTCATCATTAGATATGGTTAATTGCAACTCTTGACTAGAGGCATAATAGGTAATCTCCTAGAGGGTGAAAGTATTGGCTTGTCAGGTGAGCTACTGCCCCTATGTTAAACTGCGATAAATAAACCACGTAGTGGTCTCAAATATCTTTAAAATTCTACTTTGAACCTGCTCAAGGAGGTATTCAATGTAAATGCCCCACTTTTTGTAAAAGTTAGGAACACCCTTCTCTACCTCTAGGAGTGTAGCCCTTCGTTCTAAATATAAGGTCTCTAATAGGGTAGACTTAACTGTGCATAGAAAGGGGGGAGATTTTACCGTCCAACTCCGCAGTATTGTTTTTTTTGCCACTGTAACTAGAACAGTTAAGAAGGGGAGACAGTCCTTCACCTTTGGGATGGCGGACCAATCATCAAAGTTAGCCAATAGCAGGGCTTGGGGGTTTAGAGCTAAATTAGTTCCCAGAATAGCATTAATAAAATTCATGACTTTGCGCCAAAATACACGGATTTTGCCACACTCCCAGAAGTTGTGATAGAAGGTGGCCCTTGCAGCATGGCACTTAGGACATTGCCCAGACTCCTCTGGGTTCATATGCCGTCTTTGGGTTTGAGAGATATAAGTTCTATGAAGAGTTTTATAGTGAACCTCCTGCAGGGCGGACGAGCGTAACACTTTAAATGTGGAATCGTAGTATTTGATTAAGATATCAGGAGCAATGTCTACCCCCAGGTCTTGAGACCATGCCTGTGCATTCCGAGACCACAGTTTTAAGCTATTAGCTGACAATAGTTCGTCCGACACATACCTAATGTGGAAGTTATGAGACTCCAAAAATACAAGCAAAGATTTGACAGTGTTAGGGGCTTCTTTTAATTGGGATTGCACCTGTCTCGCATAATGTCTCGCCTGGAAATATCTAAATAGGTGTCCGTTTGGAACATCAAAGGTATCTTTTAGATATTGGAATGATCTTATATCCCCTCCCGGGTCAAAAACATCTTTAATTTTGCCTATACCTTTCTCCTTCCAAAGTTTAAAGGTCACATCAGTGTTGCTCGGCAAGAACTGTGGGTTACCCCAAAACGTATTGTACATGGAAACCCCGGGAGAACTACCTAATTGTTTGTTTATTTTCACCCAAGAAAGATGCATCCTTGAAGAGGATATTGCTCATTATATGTATGGGGATTTGGGACTTAGGGAGATGAAGCAAGGCAGACAACGTGAATGGGTGAGCTAGCTCCGCTTCTAACCTTTGGCACGTCAAGTGGTGTTTATCAAAAAGCCAATCTGTGAAGTACCTTGCCATGGCTCCATGTGTGAATGCAGATATGTCTGGGAATCCCAAGCCCCCCTCTCTACGGTTGAGCTGCATGCATCTCCGAGCAACTCTCACTTGTTGCCCCAAATAAATTTCATTAGCAGTGTCATACATTTGTGCATGTCCCTCCTGGTTAATGCCAGGGGCAGCATTTGTATTAGATATGCTATTTTAGGGAACAATATGCTTTTAACTATAGCTAGTCTTCCCAAGGTTGAAACCGGTAGATTATTCCACTTCTGAGTGTACTCAGATATGTGGCGTAGAATTGGAGTGAAATTAGCTTTATATAAAGCATTGGTCCTTGAGGTGATAGCAACACCTAGATAGGTGAACCTGGAAGGAGCCAGCCTGAAGGTTTGAGCTATTAGGGGGTCATCAGCCAGGTGCTCAGATCCCGGGAGCAAAAGGACTTCAGATTTGCTGAGGTTAAGCTTATATCCCGTGAATTTCCCAAATTCGTCTACAATACGCAAGATTGTAGGTATAGATGCTTCTGGACGAGATATGAATAGAAGCATATCATCTGCAAAAAGGGAGACCTTCGAGATGACACTCCCAAACCTGAGATCCTGTTTTATCAACCAGGGAGGCGATAAAGTTGGATTGTCGTTCACCTTTGATCAGATTCGACAAAAGTCTCCCCGGCCTATTTCCCCATTTGAAGAACTGAAAGTTCCTATTTGCTGCCGCTTTATCAGCGAGTCGGCCCAAGATTCCCTCTAGGTGTATAGAATGATACTGATAGTTCTGAAGACGTGTATTATCTGGGGCCTCTAGATAGTCCTGATATGCCCTGGATAAGTTCTGCTGTGCCTCCACATAATCAGCATTCAGTTCCCTTTTATTCTTGGCTACAAAGGAAATTATGGACCCCCTAGCCACCACTTTAAAAGTTTGCCACAGCAAAGATGGGTTATCCAGATATCTCGGGAAAGAGCATTGATTTTCCCAATACCATGCGTGCGCAGTCGGTGGATGGCATAACCCAAAACACTAACAAAAACATAACAATACAACAGAACAAACATTGAATAACAGAAATATTTAGAAGACCCAATAGAGAGACTTAGTCTCCTATTCTGGCATGTGCCAATCATGGAACTTCCGTAAAAATTTCTCATGCTATTCTTAAGTCTATCACAAGCTCTCTGTCTCCCCGCCCCCCCATTATACTAGTAAACGGAATGAGTTATCACAGCTTAATATTTAATAACGTCTAAGAGAGAACACACCCCTTGTAACAAATCTTCCTATACAAAAACAAAAAATGTGTATGTATTAAGCCATATTACACAGAGACATAAAAGTCCAGAGAAAACCGGCTAGAGCCATTGTAAACGTGTAGTACCCCTACAATAACCAGGATCAAAACAAAGTTCCAAAATGCCAGGCTCGGAGCCTGGGTACCTTAATATGTTTGGGAATCACCGCCGTCTGGAATCAACTTGGAGGATGAGTGAGCTCTCGGACAAAGGCCCCAGCCTCAGCAGCCGAGGTAAAGTCCTGATGTGAATCTCCAGTGTAGATCCGCAGCCGCGCAGGGTATAGGAGGGCAAAGCGGAGCTTCTGTTTTACCAAGGACGTGCAAAGTTTAGAAAATGCTTTCCGTGCCTTTGAGACCTCTGCCGAATAATCCTGGAATACGCGGAGGGTATGTCCTTCCCAGGTGATAGTGGATCTTTGTTTGCATGCCGTCCAGATCTGCGATTTGTGAACATAGCTGAGGCATTTAAAAATAACGGGCCTTGGACGCGTCTGAGGATTATCTCGCACCTGACCTAGGCGGTGCGCACGTTCCACCACCAATGATGCACAATCATTTTGGATCCCCAACAGCGCAGGTAAGGTATTCTGCAGAAAGTCAAACAGGTGCTGACCCTTGAGAGATTCTGGGAGGCCTATGATGCGGAGGTTACTGCGGCGAGACCTGTTCTCCAGATCGTCGATTTTTGCCCACAAAGAGTGTTGATCTTTGGTTACTGTAGTCATCTGCTGCTTAAGGGCACAAACATCATCAAAAACTTCACCCATTCGTTGTTCAACAACAGTAACATTCTGTGATATCTGATGGAGTTTCTCACCCAGATCTTGGACTATTTCTGTAAATTTCTCTGCTTGGGCTTGTAGCATAGGTCCCATTGTAGCATTAATGGCCCTTACCACATCCGCGTAGGTCACTGGTGAGGGGTCCAAATCAGGGGCAGGTGAAGTGTTCTGGCTGTCCACTTGGTCTTCCACTGTACCAGGGTTGCCGACAGGCTGCTGAATAAGGGTTCCCGCCGCTGAATTTGGTGCGGCGGCCATCTTGGAGGCCTGCTTGGAAGAATCACCTCGCTGACGCTGTGCTCTGGACGTCATTGCGGGGTGCAGGTACTTGTCCATCCGAGTCTATGGACCCTTAAAACAACAGGGAGCGTCCCCTTCCCAGTCAGGAAATGGTCCGGTGCCGGTATAGGATAAGTGCAGGGAGCGGGGTGACGGAGCCAGCGGTGCCTGCGGCCGCTCACATAGCAGCCGGAACCGGAAGTCCTGCAAACAATATTTTTTATTTTTAACAAAAACATGAAAAAAAAAATTTTCTTGCTGTATGTTGAAATTATTTACCACATGCACAATATTTCTGTATCAATATCTGTCCCTTTGGAATTGGTTTGCAATGTTACATCCTGACGCAAGGGCCCTGTTACCCACCCAGTCCTGTTATAATGATTGTTAAAATTGTAAAGCGCTACGTAATCTGAAGGCGCTATATAAAAACCTGTTAATAAAATCATAAATAAATAAAGGGTCTGAAATAGGGGACAGAATGTGGCTGGTGCAAATGTTTTGATGTAAAGTCCCTCAGAATGCAAGCCACTGCAGCTTGAGTTGTGCTCATCCATTACTGCATGTTTTTCAGTTTTTCAGTTCTGAGCATGTGCGTTAGAAAATCATGAAGAGAAATGTCATGTTAGCTGCCGTATGCTCATCTCTAGATTGGGCACTTAATGTACTGCAGATAAACCTGCTAAGAAGCTGACAGTGACAGTTCATTCAACAGGACAAAAAGATTCAACGTAACAACAATACTATAGTAACTTATAATAGAGACTGGGGACCTGAATCAAAGCTTGAAAATGAGAGGAAAGTTACTCCTGGGCAAAACCATTTTGATTTCACTTGGAGTCAAGTTAATTGTATTCTCTGCATGCAGGGATATATCTTTGTTTTTGCTTATTGCACACAGATACTGACCAGCTTTACTATCACACTATTATTTAGACTTGGGATAGGAAACATCACCTCTCAACTCTAATACTGTTTGCAACAGATGAAATATGACTGCCTTGCTATCAACATTATTTAGCCCAGGAGTAACTTTCCTCTCTTTTTTAATCTCCGAATCAGGTCCTGGGATATTTATTTTAAAACGAGGCAATCTGAAACTTTTTTTCACCCCTCATTCTAGTTTCTGGGTACAGTAATTCCCTTGTGTGATTAAGTGAAATACTGACCAAGGTGATTTATACTGTGATAAACCTATGAAAAACTTTATCAAATTCTATATTATCAGCCTAAAAATTTTTAAGAGTTCCTCCAATTGTTAAAATTAAATAATTTTTAGACTACTATAAAAGAGATGGTTTAATTTAAGTTTGTAGATGTTCTGGCCTTGTATTCTTATAACATACAAAGGTTTTTAATTGTTCTAAATTTAAACTACCTAAATTAATTTTCACACTAATATTAAATTGAAACTTTTTTTTTTGCCAATACCATTATTATGATAAGTAAGTGCCAGTTTCGTCACACCCTTGGTTTCCTGTTAGATTTCCTTCCTTTTCAAAGATACTGAAGAGAAAATTCAGGGAAACGTATTTGCTTTATGAACATTGAAGGACATCCAGAAAAAAGGGAGACCGCTTTCTTTGACAACCATGGTGCAGCCGATGACCTTTTTTCAGTTGTCATTTTTCCTACACACATGTGAGGCTATCACAAGAGTATTCCATATTGCTGCTGTGGAACAGTATTGGGATTATAGTAATGGGAGTGTGTATTCTGCTGACCAAAGGTAAATTTATTATATAAAAGAATATCTTTAGTTGTTAAGAATTAATTCCACGTTGCTTCCCCGCGCAAGTGCTTTAAAATGTTTTTGTTTTTTTATTTTGTAAATATTACTAGTCATATTTAAGAAAAGAGGACAACTTAAAAGTGTGGCCCAAAGGATAGGCACTAAGCAAGCAATAGGCTTAAGCAATCGATATCAGCGAACGCCCCTTTCGAAATAGGCCCGATCGCTACGGGGATCCACACTCCTCTTATATATAAAATAATTTATTAATGGAAACAGTAAAACACTCACTTAAAACTAATTTTAATAAATGCTATTATATATCATATATTTTACTGAAGGTAGTTAAATTCCAAAAGTTATTGGGTATTATTAATATTTGTGTAATGATAACTGGTCATTGAAACAAATTATTGCAATCAATTATTTAAATTAGTTTGTTCTCTACATTTGTAAATTATTTTATATCATTAGTATTTGGGTCAAACTGCTGGTTCAATATTTGAATAACTAACCTAGAGAGTAAACTAACCTATAGAGTATAGGCAGTAAGCTTGCCATATTTGTCTAGGACCCTGGTTCACACCTATGAAGTATAGGCTTCTATGGTGCGTATTACTCAGTTTTTTTGCACTGCGCATATGTAGTCATCATGACTACGCAATCTATGTAGCTCTTAGGCATGAAGATTAACTACGTGCCTAAGACCACACATAGTTTTTTAGGGTTGAAGTGGCGTGCCGCGGCAGCCTCCGTAGGAAGTAAAGTAAAGTGGTCTTAAATATATAAAAAGTGGTCTTAAAAACTGGTTTTATTTTTTTGGAGAGCTAAGTAACATTTATTTCTATGTCCAATGTTAATAAACAGATTTGATTAAATAACATTTTTTGTTGAAAGACATACATCAATGTTTTATTATAAGGGCGTTTAAACTGTGCCATTGCTTTTACATAATGCAGTTATGACATATTCACCAACAGAATAAAAATTGATAGGATCAGAGGCATAACTAGGGTAAATAGAACCAGAGACAAATACCAAAAATGTGCCCTCCATCCCTCCGTTATATTTTTATTTATATATATTATATACAGTAAGGATTATAGTAATCAAGCTGCTCTATCACAGAACATTTCACGCACATCACAAACAAGCAGAAGCTGCAAAATGAATACAATAAGTTCATGGACCTTGCCAAATACACTATAAGATGAAACCTGACAAAAAGCTTTCAAGGGATATGTGACTGAGGGCAGATTAAATGAGGTTTATGTTTACAGTAACTTGTAATCACATTTTATTTGACTTCTGAGCAAGTATTAACCCCAACAGTACATGTTTTCCAGATCTTCTTGCTGGAGCAAAGGTGTGTTCATTATTGACTGTTTAAAAGATCAACGGGTGGTATAATTATATACCTTGTTCTATAGGGAGATCTGGAAAACATGCACTGTTGGAGAGCCTTGAGGACAGGTTTGGAAACCACTGGCTCATACCATCTCAGAATCCATACTATCAGTCCGCCCATACCTTCTTATGCAAATACATACATTATACTGCCCATACTATCACTCACACCTTTCCCATACTATCACTCACACACTACACATACTATCACTCACACATTACACACTATCACTCACACACTACCCATACCATCACTCATACAGTCAAATAGGCAGTTAAATAGAACCAGCTTCACTAAAACTGCAGCTGTCAAGAGATATCCTAGAAGGTCCTATACCCTCCAGTAAGTGAAATAATAAACAGATATAACAGTGCTGTGAAAAGAAGGTATCAGTGTTTATTTTTCCTAAAGTAGGATGTTATTCAGACCATCTAGGGTTAACAATCCCTCAGCGCTTAGGTTGTGTCTGGCAGGTGCTTTTAATTGCATTCAATCGAATATTTTATCTTATGAACTCTGGGTAGGATCTTTCTGTTGGCACTTTAAATGACCTAATATTATGACTTTTCCTCCATTTATTTATGATTATTGTGCTTGTTTTTATTTATTGATTTGTGTTTGGTTTGAAGTGTGAATAAATTGGATTTAAATTTAATTCATCACTTTTATATTTCTCTCTTTTTACATGTGATCCTATAGAGCATTATGGAGGAATACTATTTTAACAGACTATAAATAAGCACCTGCCAACACTTTTAATTTGCATAATTTAGATTGTCAATGCACTGTCAGAAGGTTATCTGTTTATTATCACTCAGACAGTGCTCCCCATATGATCACTCACACTGCCCACCATACTATCACACACACACAGTGTCCACTATTATGGGAGTAAGCTCTGGATCCACCCCAAAACAAACTGCCACCACTAAAAAAAGTAAGCAGAGCTTTGCTGGATTAGTAGTTCCATGACCGTGGTGCATTCTAGATAGCCTGTATTGTCTGTAATGTAAAGGTATTGATAATTCTGAGGCAATGCATTTCTAAAAGTCTTCTATTATACAAATGTGTGGTATTAAATCTGGGCAATATTTGACATTTAAAATATAATTAGAATTTAATTAGGATACTAAATATTTTACTCCAACATACTCTAAGCAAAAGAACTGTCTGTTGTCAGGTTAATATCTTACAAAGGGGTGTAGGTAAAAGCTTGAAGTATATTAAATGTATTGAAAAAGTTATAAACCCTGTTAAATGCATTGGAAAAATCCCACAAAAGTACACACACACACCTTTCTGTATACACAGGGAATATACACAAAATCTAGAAACCGTATTCCGTAACTTTATATAGTAGAATGCATTGAAAAAGTTCCACCAAAGCAAATAACAAAACACACTTTTCCATAAATGCATTGAATTTACACAAAAACACATGGATTCGACAAATTAAAATTCAAAAACCTTTGTGCGCCCCCACCTTGGTGCATAATAGGTATGATTGTGTCACCAGCTCCCCCAGTACTCCCATCATATGCCACCAGCCCTCCCCAGTACTCCCATCATGTGCCACCAGACCCCCCCAGTACTCCCATCATGTGCCACCAGACCCCCCCAGTACTCCCATCATATGCCACCAGCCCCCTTAGTACTTCTATCATATGCCACCAGACCCCCCCAGTACTCTCATCATGTGCCACCAACCCCCTCCCCCAGAACTCCCATCATGTGCCATAAGTGTGGTACTCCACTGCAGGAGCTACTCTGAAGGGATTTTTGTGTTATTGTGGCGCAGCATGAATGAAGGGGAGATGTGCCGGTGCAGAAGTGGCATGAGGGTGGTTGCTTAGCAACCACCAGCTAAATGGGACATGTGAAGTAGCACGAGGCAGCTCTGGAAGTTTCGGGAGAAGTAGGAGCGGGAGAAGGAGCTTTTGTTGTGGTAAGGAAAGTGCTGGGAAGGTTGATGTGTGAGGCAAGGTGTGAAGAAGAAATAGGAGAAGATCGAAGTATTGGCCGGAGAGTGAGAGATTTGGAAAGTGAAACAGAGAGACGTTATGTGTCGGTTGGAGAGAGCTGAGGTTGTGAGATGGAGACAAGTGGACCAGGAGTTCAGCTAAGGTGTCGGAAGGTGAAGCGGAGAGACGGTGACGGTTGTAGAGAGCTGAGGACAAGTGGACCGGGAGTTCAGCTAAGGTGTCGGAAGGTGAAGCAGAGAGATGGTGTTGGCTGGAGGGAACTAAGGTGGTGAGCTTAAGTCAAGTGGACCAGGAGTTTAGCTGAGGAGTTGGGAGGTTCAGCGGAGATAACGTAAAGGAAAGTGACAAGCTGCAGACAGAGGGGAGCTGAAGCGGAGAGTTGTGGAGGATTGGTAGAGGAGATCAGCTGAGGTGTTATATAGGTTTTGGAGAAGGTAACTGAGAGGAGAGTGACAAGCTGCAGACGGAGGGAGTTGTAAAGCATTGGAGGTGAAAGCTGGGAAAACGGTAGAGAAGCAGTAGGAGAGACGAGTGGAATAAAGAAACGGACATATTTAAGCATCCAGCCTTATTGTCCCCTCCTTTTGTGTCCATCCTTATTGCCCCCTCCTTCTGTGTCCTTCCAGCCTTATTGCCCCCTCCTTCTGTGTCCATCCAGCCTTATTACCCCATCCTTCTCTGTCCATCCAGCCTTATTGCCCTCTCTTTGTGTCCAGCCAGTCTTATTTCCCCCTCTTTTAGTGTCTAACCAGTTTTACTGCCCCTCTTTATGTCCCTTCACATCCCCATTCCAAAGATGCAGCACACTTACCGGTACCCCTCCAGCTCTCTCCTCTGCGGTGCGCTCTGCAGAAGACGCTAATGTGACCTTAGGTCACGCTAGCGTCATTCTGTAGAGCCGCGGCTGTGCATAGCACAGCCGGCTCATTTTAAAGGCAATAATCAGTTGAGCCTGCAGGCACTGGGGACCCACTGAGGATTTCCCCAGCTCCCTGGCAGGCTACAACCACTGTATAAGACGCACCCTGGTTTTAGACTACACATTTTTTGAAAAAGGTGCGTCTTATATATGGGGAAATATGGTAAGTTGAAAGTTAGAAATTTAGATGATGCTTTCCCTTATGCAACAGGGCCAATACATTTGTTAGGCTCAAAAGCTCCCAGTATGGTAGTGGTCTTTTAGAATTTCTGTAATAAAATTGGTAACGGAGAGGAGGAGTTGAATTGCATTCAATAACAGTTAAGTTAGAACATTTTAGAATTGTGTAATTAAACTTGAGGGCAAAATTGTCAATGTTAAATTGTCATTACATAGTAAATGACAGTTCTCAACTTAATGCCTAGAGTGAAACAAAGAAATGTTATTAGTGTTGTCTTGTAAATACTGGGTTATCACTTAAATTTCAGTGTAATGTTGATGTAATTGTTGTTAACGTTGATTTACTGTATAACCTGTATGTCAAGTCATCTTTGTTGTGACAGAATTCTCTAAGAGTTGTAAAGTGATTGTTTCAAGTGAATCCAAAAATATTTTAACTGCAATTTATTCTCTTAGTAAAGAAGAAATTTCTTTTGCCACTTTGTGATCAGTTTTCTTCTCTGTAGCATTACACTCCTACATTTCACTACTACCCCTTTACCGAACTATAGCAACTAGTGTATTTGGTAATGTTACACCAGCCGCCCAAGTACTCCCATCATGTGTCTCCAGCCCCCCCCCACCCAGTAGTCCCATCATGTGCCACGAGTCCACCCAGTACTCCCATCATATGTCTTCAGTGTCACAAAACACAGGGGTTACAACATCAGGACATGTCATTTCCTTACCTTTGGAGTCTGGACTGCCTGTGTTTCTCCACTGAGGCCTAGTTAGCTCAGCATTCCCAGTGTTTCCTGTGGCCTGTCTGACTTGGAGCTCCATAAGGCTACACTTTACTGCTAATGAGTACACCTGTTATCTAGAGGCTGGATCTCCAATTAACTGTGCTGTCCAAACCTTGTCTCCAATGGAAATCTACTCCTCCCTATTTAAACCTGCAGCACAGGACCACCTGCAACATGTGCCGTTGCTTATGTGACTGGTTCCTGTGTTTTATTGTGGATACCTTGTGTTCCTGGCTCCTTGCTATTTTCTCAGTGTCATTGCCTTTCTGCTTAATTTCACTGTGACTTCAACGCAACACTGCAGACCATTGCATCTCTGCTAAACTTCCCTGTGTGATCTCCGCATCGCTGCAGACCTTTGCATCTCTGCTATACAATGCTGTGGGCTCATCGCATCGCTGCAGATCATCACTTCTCTACAGCTCAGTCCTTCTACAAATCATCTAAGGTCTGTAACTCATTGTCTCCCTCTAGCTTCTGGACTATTTCATTGCTGCTCCTGCACAGAGTCGGCCCTAGCCATAGGTAGTATAGGCGATTCTCCTAGGGCGGCATCTGGACAGAGGGGGCAACATTGAGGCTGAGTCATCCATTGAACTATTTTTGGCAGCTGATCCACGATGCAGGGATACAATCTTGGTCTCTGCCCCTGCAGTGTTTGATCAGATCATTCTGACAGAGAACAAAAGAGGTCCGGCGCTCCAAACATACATTAAATACCACTATGTGTCAGCACATAAATAAAAAGAAGGTTTAGTTCACAATATAGCTATATTAGGTGCCTGCCCAGCGTCAAGGCACCTCCTGTAGGTGAGTCCCTATCCATTTGCTATATGTGTACACAGGAGGTCTCTGTTAAGACACTACCTGCATTTGAATAGCCTGCAGCGGCCATGTTTGGGGAGTGGTCAGACCATGGTTGCCGACTCTCCCGGAACGTCCGGGGAGATCTCCCGGACTCCCGGGAGAGGACCCTTTTCTCCTGGAGACAATACAATGTCCGGGAATAATATTATTCCCGGACACTGTATTGTCACATACACAGTGCCCGGACCGCT
>WWET01006139.1:8359-21782 GCA_011038615.1 Limnodynastes dumerilii
TTGATGCTGGAGAAGATTCAGACATCCACAAGCCACAGTGTAAAACACAAAATGGTGGCTTCTTCTTGATCCAAAGGCCCTTTTATAGATGTACTGTGGCATCATCTGACGTGTTGAAGTCACGCGAGATTGATGAAAAACGGGTGCTTTGGAACTTAGAAAAAAACACATAGAAATAAACATTGAAGAGATATAAGTCGTGCGAGTTTGTGCGTTAAAATGACGACCGTGCGCTTTTGCAATCATCGATCATCATCACTGCAAATACGAAATGGATTTTCAAAATCGACGCTTAGTAAATACGGCGATTGAAGAAATTAAAACGCTCAAAATTCGCAGCGATGATGATCGATTAAAATCGCGCTTCAAACACGACTTTAGTAAATGAGGCCCCATGTCTCTTTATCCTTAACCCACTGTGTCCCTAATCACACTATCCCTCTTGTGTGCTTTATGACACTGTAAACTTTTTAGACATTGTGCCCCTTTTTCATGCTGTCCCCCTTATAACTTCGTGCTACCTAATCGCGCAATCCCCAATATTACACTGTGCCCACATTTCACCTTGTGCCTCCTTATCACACTGTGCCCTTTTTTATTACAATAAAAAAGAAGGCCTGTGACTTTTTTGAATATAATAATAATTTGATAATAATAATAATAATAATAATAATAATAATAATAATACTCACATGTATAATAGTAATAAAAATTATTTTCTGATTAATCAGTTTCATCAGTTGTCTATACATTGAGACACAATGTTAGTTTAGGGTACCCTATTATGAAATGCACGTTAGGTCAATTCAAACTGAATAGGAAAAAATATTGTCCATGGACATTTGTATCTAGGGAGACATAGCAACAGGAACTGAGTATATTCTTATTCTCTCTGTTATATCTATTATTCAGTTTATCCTATACTCTTGAGGAGAATAGAATACCACAGTGGTAATAATGCTTACATAAGCAGGACTATGATAGATAGGAAATAAATAAATAAATAAATAAATATAATAATACACAGAAAGGCTCCTTTTCCCTGAATTAATTTATTTAGCAAGGGTTAAATTTAACCATATGCCAGCCAATAGAAGAGCAGAGGAAAAAAATAGAATGAGGGAGAGGAGAGATTGTAAAGAGCTGCTGCATAGGTTGTTATTGGTTTTGCAGTTAATCTGTTAGTTAGTTGGATATTCCAGAAATAGGATAGAAATACATATGTTAGTCTCCACATCGGATGCTAGCATATATAATTATTGATCCTAAATTTCTTCTGCATATAGCCCTACCTTAAGTGTCCACATGCAGAATGCCAATGTACAGGATCATACCTAAGGTCTTGATGAGCCAACAGCTGACTTACGCATGCAGTATGCAAAAGTCAGCTGTCGGAATTATCTATAATTAGAAAGTTGAGGCCAGATTCAGACCCTCATAAGTTTAAGCTTAAGTAAGCCTAATGGTAACATCTGTGCATGCACACGCCAGATGTTATGATACGGTTCTCCAGGCATTATGCAAGGAGACCCATTTGACCATCCCCTCCACTTATCTAAAAGTGCACAGGGGAATATGTAAATTTACAGCGTGTGCTCGGTTTAAGATTTCTGTGTGGATCATCAGTCGTAAGGAATGCAATTTTAAACAGCAGATCGGTACAATAGGGCATTCCTTGTCACCCGCATGCTTAAACATTGCAAGGGGCGGGGTTAGGCAAGTTAAATAGAACATGTGGACGGCATTTGGCACTTCTGTATTGATCTGTGCACACATGGAGAAGTTAAGGTAGGTTTATAGCCATTGATCTGTATAAAACTCTGTATGTTAGAGGGAAGTGATCTGGGAGCTTACTTCCCTGTTTCATACCAAGTTCCAGACCTCCATATGTAGCAGCACATGTGAAGGTCTGAATCCAGTACAGTGTTCTTGCTTGTCACTCTCATTTATCAAAAAGATGGATAGGCCCTAGGCAAGACAACAGTTTGCTTAATTAAAGACTGGGAACCTGATTCACATCACATCTGGAAACCATCTTCAGGTGATTCACAGACACGAAAGACAGATTCATGCTTTGGCACGACAAGTGTTCCGCATGCGTACATGGGCAAATGGGCGACACACGGACTACTAATGTACTGTAGGGACATGCCTTTCGACTTACGTCTGATTACAACTGGCATGGAAAAAGTTAAGATTACCTTAACTTCTCTTAAGTTGTTGTCCACATGGTTGCTACGAGCCTATGTTTATTGCCTTTCTGTTTTGTTCAGCTTTCAGCTGTTGCATGTTTTTAATAAATGGATCAATTGTGTTTTATTGACAAAATGAAAGCCTCAACTATTTAATCATCTGCTGCTATGCCATTTTGTGCAACACTTTCAACAGAGGTGTGCATTTCAACAGAAGTAGGCATTTTATTAAACTTTTCCATAATGTTTTTGTTGCTGTAATGTTTTGATTGTTTGTGTTGTATTATAAGGGCACAGTCGTGCCCTTATATTAAGGTTGACTATAATAAACAGCATTCCGCCATTGACTTTCGGTCAGAGTGGGGGCATGGTGATTGATGGGCTGTAGCTCCGAAAGTATCTTACACATTAATATGAAATTTTCATCAGGTCTTTGGAAATCGTTTCCTTGTGCCATATGCCAAAATTTATATTAAAATATGTAAAAATAAAAAAATTGGAACAGGTTAAAGTTGAAAATGTTGCTGCTTTTTTCTACTTCCTGTTTTCAAAATCCATATTACGTTAACAATTAATTCAGAAAGGGTCTTTTCACTAGCTGTTTGTTTTGTTAGGGAGCTTATATTCCTGGGGAGTGCCTTTGGGGGGGTGAGGTGCAACAGAAAATGACAGGTGTTTTACTATTTAGGAAAATGTGCTGCATTATACAGAAAGGAGAGAGATTTCACAGTTCATAACGTTGCGCATGTCAAGTAAGAGCCCTCTTCTGGGTGCACTGACATTGCCTTCACATGAGAGGAGCAAGATGGCCACTTCCCTCGCACAGAGATTTTCTTCTGTGTTGGAGGAGATTACAGTCTTATTACCTCCTCCTGGTAAGCTGGGAGTGTTTTGGGGGTATTTTGGGGTTGAGGGGGGCTCACTGTGAAAATCTGACATAGCTTTAATAACAGATTTATAAGCTCTGTAGTCTGTGTGAGGCACCTGCCGCCCCAGTGACGTCACATAATATATTCACTGCACTGAGGGGGCGGGAGAGTTTTATGGCTACTTTTCTGGGACTGAACAAAACCTCCTTATTTAAGGTTGCTCTATGATTCTACACACACACACACACACACACACACACACACACACACACACACACACACACACACACACCTGTACATAGAGTAGGATTATACTAACAAGAACTCTTCATTTATACTCCTTTCAATGCTCTTTATAATATCTGTATGCAATGATAATTGTGGGACTTAATAAACATTTGAGCATAAAGCATGGATCTGAATAAAGCTCAGTGTTAAATTAATACTTGTAACAGTATTTAGATTTATTTAGAAATGTGCTTTAATATCTATTTGCTCTATTACTAGCTGTACATGGGTTCCTGTGTGTGCAGCCTGCTGGTCCATATATTAACCCATGTACAGTCAGCAATACAGCAAATTCATATTAAAGCACAGGTCTAATGAAATCTCAGTGTTACATGAGTTTGATTGGTTAATGGATTACAGAGCACACACATTAACTCATGCACAGCCAGCAGTTTCTATCACGGATCTGGGAACTTCTTGGTTGCTCCCGGGTCGGAGGGGAGGGGCGTGAGACGGGCTGAAGACAAAGTGTGCTGGCTTCAAGTAGGGTCTCTGCATGTAGTTTCCTCACATGTAGCGAAGCAGGGGTACTGGCATCACGGAGGGAGAGTCTCATATGAATTCAACCGCGTGAATGGTAGCGGTAAGAAGGAATGGCAATATGGATGCCTACTGCAGGTTGAGATATGTAGGCTTGACTGGATGGCAACACTGGACTGGATTGCAGCACTGGACTGGATTGCAGCACTGGACTGGATTGCAGCACTAAACAGAATCACGGCACTAGACTGGAACGAAGTAGCAGAATAGCTGAGCAGGATCACACAACCAGGCACCTTAAGAAGATGAGAAGATCTGGCAACGTTGGACAGAAGCTAGGGGTTTAAATACCCCCCGGTAGTCTTGGATAGGTTCCCTGTGTCACATGCTTACCCAGCCTGTTACCCTATTGGCTGAGGTAAACATGTGACGCGGCGCAAGATGGCGGCGCCCATGCATCCACGAAGACGCCGGACAGTAGCTGGGGACGCCGGCCGCGTCAGACCCCGCCGGGAAGGCTGAAGCCTGCGGGGACGGCTTGACAAAGCAGCGGAGAGGGGCCCCTTAATCCGGTAAGTACAGCGGCGTGAGCTGCCGCTCGTGACATCACCCCCCTCCATAGGGGTGGCCTCTGGACACCTTAACTTGGCCTTGGAAGGATGTTTGACTAAGAATTTCCGAATAAGTCTTGGTGCCTTGACGTCAGTAGCTCGAACCCAAGCACGTTCCTCTGGACCAAATCCCTTCCAGTCAACCAAGTACTGGAGATGGCCGTTACGTATCCGAGCGTCCACGATTTCTTTGATCTCGAACTCGTCCTCTGATGAACCAATGATCTTGGGTGGTCTTTTGATGGGAGAGTAGAATTTATTAATGACAAAAGGCTTGAGGAGAGATATGTGGAAGACCTTGGGTATACGGAGGTAGGTAGGTAGGTCCAGCTGATAGGCCACAGGGTTAATGACTTTTACAATCTTAAAAGGGCCGATATATCTAGGAGCAAATTTCATCTACGGGACTCTAAGGCGAAGATTTCTAGAGGATAGCCACACCTTATCTCCCGGATGGAGAAGTGGCACCGCCCTTCTTTTTCGATTGGCTTGGATCTTGTACCGTTTTGAGGCTTTAAGTAAAGAGCTCCTAATTTTCTTCCAAGATTTAGTAAAATCCTTCAAGGCAAGTTCAGAAGCTGGGACTTGGGCTGCAGGAAGTTCAGAGAAAGGTGGAACTCTAGGATGTTGACCAAAGACCACCTTGAATGGAGTGGAATCCAGAGATTCATGGTAGTGGTTGTTATGGGCGAATTCGGCCCAAGGCAGCAGTTTCACCCAATCATCCTGGGAGGATGCTACGTATAAGCGGATGAAAGTCTCTAAGTCCTGATTGACTCTCTCTGTCTGCCCGTTCGTTTGAGGGTGATAAGTGGAAGAAAATTTCAGGTTAATTCCAAGGCTGGTACATAGAGCCCTCCAGAATCTGGCAGTAAATTGAACTCCCCGGTCCGAGATGATCTCCTCCGGACATCCGTGTAATCGGAAGATGTGCTAGAGGAACAATTTAGACAGGACGGGAGCGGAGGGAAGGCCCTGTAGGGGAATAAAGTGAGCCATTTTGGAAAACCTGTCCACGACAACCCAAATGGTATCAAACTTATCACAGGGTGGTAGATCGGTGATAAAGTCCATGGACAGATGAGTCCATGAAGTCGTAGGAACAGGGAGAGGTTGTAGTGGTCCCATGGGCGCTTTCCGGGGAGTCTTATGTTGGGCACACAGGGTACAGGCATTGACGAAGTCAGTGGTGTCTTGGCGCATGGTGGGCCACCAGTAGTTCCGACTAAGGAGAGCAATGGTCTTGGTGATCCCCACGTGTCCAGAGAATTTAGAAGCATGGGCCCAAGATAAGATTTTGTTTCGAAGATTCTGTGGCACAAAAGTTCTTCCAGGTGGTGGAGGTCTGACTAGTTCAGTAGCTGCCACTTGAATGGGATTCAATATGAGCTGAGTCTTTTCTTCGTCTTGGTCAGGACTAGAGAAAGAACGGGATAAAGCGTCAGCTTTACGATTCTTGGATCCCGGTCTGAACTGTAAGGAGAAATTAAAACGAGAAAAGAACAGGGACCATCTTGCCTGGCGAGGATTGAGACATCTGGCGGTCTGAAGATATAGCAGATTTTTGTGGTCAGTTAGTACCATGAATGGATGAACTGCTCCTTCAAGAAGATATCGCCATTCCTCCAGAGCGAGTTTCATCGCCAGTAATTCTTTCTCCCCGATGGCATAGTTCCTTTCCGCTGCCTGGAATTTTCGGGAGAAGAAGGCACAGGGGATATAAACTATAAGCAATAGTATTTTAAACCTATAGCGTCAATCTAAATTGCCATCAATATTGAATATTAATGGCGGGTGTCAGGAACCCGGACCACCTATATCAGAATCCCTGACTTGGAAACCCAAATTTACAATTACCTGGGGGCCTAGCAAATTAAATCCACATTAATATTCTAGTACCACCCACCTCTATTAGGGGAAATCTCTATATTTACCCCAAATATTCAGGCTGCCACCATGCGTTTTTAAAGGTTAACGCGAACCTATCAACAAATCTATAACACACTGAATGAAACTATCACCCCGTGACCTTATTTCTAAAAATCCCCCCTGGATTAATAACATCAGTTATTGAAATGATCACCTCATGATTTATTTCCTGTATCAATTACAGTAGCCAAAGCAGTCAAGTTCTCTTCAGAGAGTAGGGCTTTCAGAACAAATATGAATAAGGCAAATAAATGAAAGATTTATTCTACAAAAAGGTACAATGCTTATTTACACGAGAAAAATATATTTAAAAATAAAAGGTTACAGGACTAAAGCATATAAAAAGACATACAGCAATCTAAAATAAAAAGGGAACAAAAGAGAAAAATAATCACCTGTTGAGATTACTTCTTTGCTAGGGGCTTAGCAGAACAGTGGACAATTCCCCCAGACTCGCAAGCTGGACCCCTCAAGGAACCACCCTCAGCCCTGGGCTCATTCCATATTTGAAGGAACCTTACCAATAAGTAACAGAGAAATATTGTACATTTCATATAGGAATCATACCTGTTCCTGACAGTGATATTAGACCGGATTCAAAGATATAGATTTTGCTAGTTTTTTCGTGCGTATTTTTAGGAGCGGAGTAACTGGCGTAGTAACTTTTTCCATGCAAATTACATAGTACTTACGCACGGAAGTCCATTAGGCACGGATTTATGAATCGCACTTAGTGACATACGTACGGAGGGGCGGGGTTTTCTTCCGGACGTGTGAAGTTGGGTGTTGGGAGGCATTTAAATTGGCTGTTGAGGGTGTGGTTAGTAAGGTACGCACATACATAAGTAGCTGATGCATGTAAGTACACACGTAGAGCTATGGAAGCGTAATTCACCGGAAACCCGTCCGTGTGAGGGCAGTGTCATGGGTGTTGCCGTGCTATGTGTGTGCGTGTATTTGCATACTTTATACACACAGATATATGAATCCGGTCCATTCTTACTACATTGTTGTAACATTGGTAACTACATATTTTCATATACCTTATATATATATTTTACATTTTTATTGAATTAAAATAGGTTTATTTTAGACCAAGTTATCCTAATCCTAATGTGACATATAAGCCTATCTAGTTGAACCAGTTTGTGGAGGGCGGACAAATAAGACTTTTGATTATCTGACCTCTACCTTTAAAACTTCTGCCTCACTTTAAATATTGTCCTCACTGTGTATAAGACCTCCAGCGCTCACTCACAGAATGTGTCCATCTTACAGTGTTATAGTGCGGAAATCAGGTCTGAATCCAGTGCTGTACGATTGTCAGTAGATGCTCTAGTCTATGCAGTCTCTTCTCTATGGACAGTCACACAGCGACACCTCCAGGTTACTGTGCATTAAGCTGCAGCTGTCTTTTCAGAACGCATAATGGTTGTTTCCATTGGTTGTCTGAATGAACAGAGATTCCCAAATGATCTTTAAAACTGCAAACAACAGATGTGCTAATGGTTGTGTTTAATTGCATTTTAAATGTAGAAATTTAGTTATAGTTACAGTTAAACAAAATGCTCTCTTGTGACTCATATGTGTACAGTATATTCATTACATCTTCATTACATCTTCATTACATCTTCATTACATCTTCATTACATCTTCATTACATCTTCATTACATCTTCATTACATCTTCATTACATCTTCATTACATCTTCATTACATCTTCATTACATCTTCATTACATCTTCATTACATCTTCATTACATCTTCATTACATCTTCATTACATCTTCATTACATCTTCATTACATCTTCATTACATCTTCATTACATCTTCATTACATCTTCATTACATCTTCATTACATCTTCATTACATCTTCATTACATCTTCATTACATCTTCATTACATCTTCATTACATCTTCATTACATCTTCATTACATCTTCATTACATCTTCATTACATCTTCATTACATCTTCATTACATCTTCATTACATCTTCATTACATCTTCATTACATCTTCATTACATCTTCATTACATCTTCATTACATCTTCATTACATCTTCATTACATCTTCATTACATCTTCATTACATCTTCATTACATCTTCATTACATCTTCATTACATCTTCATTACATCTTCATTACATCTTCATTACATCTTCATTACATCTTCATTACATCTTCATTACTTTGGTAAATGTCATATTATTTCCACATACTAATTGGAACATGCACTGTTGATAGTTTTGTGTGAGTGTAAGCTCTTGGGACCAGGGAACTCTCTCCTGGTGTTTTTCACATAGATCATTTACAGTTGAATTAGTGTAAATTGATGTTTGTCTTTGAGCTTATTTGTCACAGGTTCCTCTTTGATTTATGTTGCAGCCTTATGTGTAGGATTTTATACTGAAGCAGGAATTTCCAGGCAGGAAATATAATCAATAATTATTAATGAAAGAATACAGCCCTATAAAATGATTGAAATAATATATACAACAGTGGGTTGGTGTTGATGAGATCATAAAACAAACAACAAACCTGGATTCACAAAGTTTATTCATGTAAAAACTACTACAACAATAAAAAATGTATTAATGAAAGAGCGTACATATAACGACTTCTCTCAGACATGTTAATAATGAAACTGGAACTAAGGGTAAACAATTCAGATGAATAATCTTAATCCATTGATATTCAATGGTCTATAGGGAGTTATTACATAAACAAATTCAGAAGTCACCTAGGAACTAATACAGTACTCAGGAGTAGTAAGCAGCAAGGGCTCAAATGGCTGCCCAGACGAATATAGGGACATCCAAATCACAATCCTATAGGAAAGAGACAAAGTTAGGAGGGCTTCCCAAATCCATGGGACGTATGGTGCATATGCAGTTAACGCCAAATGAAATCATTCTCAAATATTTTTTATTTTATTTTACTATATAAAAAGCTATGAAATTCCATAGACAAAAAACCTTGCGGTTTAACATGTCTAATTAAGGTTTCCTACATTGACACCAAATTTTGAGACCTTTGAAATGTCTGACACTCAAACTTCAAAAAGCAATGAAATTCTGACATTAAGGCTGGAGCTTTAATGGACGTGTTCCTTAAACTATACAGACATTGTATACCATCACATCCTGTCGTTCACTGCAGATTCTGCACTATCATGGAGTGAGATTGCTGTCAATCACAAAATGGTGGAACTGCTAATTCACAGAATTGTGGGTTTGATTACAGGGGTAAGGAGTCTGTGACACAAAGTTGGAAAGCTTTTAGGCAGCTGCCCCTCTTTACTCACAGTGGTTATAAACTACCAAATTATCATGAGCAGAAGAGGCCTTGCACTGTCTTTTTTTCAGAGCAGAGCGGGGGGGATTGGAGTGGTAGCTACATCACTATGTTCCTGCTGGAGGTCAATATGGGGCCCAGCAATGCAAAGCTCCATCCATGAATACACACATGCCATCTATGCAACTACAGGTCTGAGAAACTACATTCAGAAAAGGGTGTCCCAGTATGACTCCCACTAATTCTGGTTTTACAAATAGCTAAATTTTTAGCAATGCCTGTAAAAGTAAAGCTATACATGTTGGAAACCTTAATCAGACATGTTAAACTGCAAGGTTTTTTGTCTATGGAATATATATATATTTTCAATATGTTATTTGTTATGTGTAAACAAAGGTTAATGCAGTAGGCCTTTATGTATATTTTTAAAATGTTAACTAATAAATACAAATAAAATACATATTTTGTGTATTGTTTGCGTCCTATAACCTTTTTTTTTTTTTTTTTTCTCTTTTTAGAAGCAATACCTAGTTTGTGGGCATTTACATTACGCGTTCATTTGGTAAGTATTTTTAAATTTAAAAAAAAAAAAATTATTATTACATTTGTAAACTGTTTATAATTGTTTATATTTGTCATTTTTTTTTATATATTTCTCATCCCAGCACCAGATGTATGAGGAATTCTGGGAACTTTTGACAGCCATCCTGATCCTTGCCTAGGCTGCCTTAGGATACCTTGATGCTATGAGATGGAATCTCTCCTTGTCATCTTCCCCTCCAGAAAATGTAATTGTTTTATTAAAAAATATATATTTTTTGTTTATAAAAACAAGACACTCTTACAATGCTCCATTTACCGTTAAAACCAACGCGTTTCGTCAGCAGAACTATCTGGTCCTGCACCGACTTCCTCAGGGATTAGATCAGAGATGAGTCCGTGGCGCCAAGAAGCATCTAATTAACATGTGCACAGTGACCCTGATTGGTAAAGGGAGTCCCAGCGGGGGACCACTAACGGATACCTTGACATTTAAAAAGTTAACTTCAAAAGTTTTAATATTATTGACCTATATTATTTACATTGGAAGTTTATCTAATAAACAATCTAGTTTGATTGGAGTTTATGTATGTTATTTGGGAAACAACATATTAAAATAATGTAACTCTGTGATCAATGGAAGGAAAAGATTGGAGATAGAAATTGTGTTTTTTACACCATTTGAAGTAAATATTGTTTTTAAAACGTTAATGCACTATGTGGCGTGATCTGATTCATTATGCATGTACATGATGGGAACCAATAAGAGTTGAAAGATACCTTCTACAGGCAAACAACCAAGATAATTTCTGGCAAGCATATTTAATTGAAGGATACCTATCTAATCTACTTTACATTTATATATATATACTTATTAGCAGAGGTGGTTGCTTTTTAGCACATAGTACTATATTTTCCACACTGAGTGTAACTGCATAGTTCTTGAACATACTACGCTATATGATCTTCTCTCTTTTTGTATTTTATATTTTTTCCTCTCATACCAATACCTCCGTGGAGCATACATCACTGTCCAAGCATCCATTATAGGATTAACTGATTCATTGAACTCTATCTGGACCTCTGGAATTTAGTTCAAGGCGCCTTTTCACACAAAATCCCTTCTATTTTAAACCTGTTTAGGACTTGGTACACTAGCAAATCCGCACTGTGAAGGAGAGCAGCCCCTGTACCATCAGGTGTGCACAAACAATATTGTGGTCCTTATGTAATATGGGTTTGAAGGTGTTTAAACTGGATGTGTGCTTTTGAACCATCCTTTTATCCATATATATATATATATATATATATATATATATATATATGTGACTTTACTGGCCGTGTAACACATCTGCTCTTGAGAGTACTTAACGAAAACAATAACCTCAACTGTTACTTATAGAGAGAAGGGCATTTGAACAGATGCCATAGGTTTAAATCAGTTTTGTCTCCCAGGCTCTGATTCATCATCTCATATGGTGTGATTACTTATCTGATTTATTAACTGCAATATTTGGACATCTTGTGATATTTCATATTTGGACATCTTGTGATATTTCATATTTGGACATCTTGTGATATTTCATATTTGGACATCTTGTGATATTTCATATTTGGACATCTTGTGATATTTCATATTTGGACATCTTGTGATATTTCATATTTGGACATCTTGTGATATTTCATATTTGGACATCTTGTGATATTTCATATTTGGACATCTTGTGATATTTCATATTTGGACATCTTGTGATACTTGGGGTTTGTAACTTTGATTGTGATTTGATTCTGAGGAATAGTTCTTCAGTATATAATATGCCCTTAATAGGTTTCCAGTTTCATAGATTTTCTGTCAATAGTCTGTTAATAGTGAGTTCAGTGAATCATTTATCCATTGCCGCAAGCTGCTAACTCACTACACGTGTTTCTTTGTATTATTGTTTACAGCGTTACCATGGTGCGGTCGGCAGAGCCCGGGCCCCGTCACTTCCGGTTGCGACCGCGGACAGTCCGGGACTCACGCCTTCTGAACATGGATGCTGTGGTGGTGGGAGGTTCCTGTTCGATTGGGGGTAAGTTATTTAAACACTGCTATTTCTTATGTTTGAAAGTGCCAAATAAAGAGGACTGAAACGTTGGACCTGATCACTTGAGTCTGCATATTTATTTTAATAGTCTCTGAGTGCCACCCATATACTGGCTATTTTTGTGGGACCCCTCACTGGTGAAGCACCTGAGCAATTGTCCCCACTTACAGCGGAGTTCCTCTCCCCCTCTGGAATTTATATATATATGTGTGTGTATATATATAAGCACTATATATGACGATCAACAAGAGGGGAAGTTTATTGAACTAAATCATTGTCTTAATATAATTTGTCTTTCGTTCATGTTGCACCCCTCCCCCCACTTCCTGCTGGGTGCTACTTGCATTCTTTTTTAATTATATGTATTTTCTTCTTTTTTATTAATTTGCACCTTGTAAATGTGTTCTGCTCTATTTTCAATCTGTAATGCATTCCCAGCCCATATCCGTGCCCCCCCTACTTCCTTATTGGTGTGTTGCTTCTTCTTCTTATGTATCACTGTTAAAAAATAAAAAAAACAAGTAACAAAGGAATAAAGATGAACACTGACTTACCGTACTTTGAGAAGAGAGACAGAATCACTGCAACTTCGCTTCACTTCACACAATAGGCGCGCAGTGTGGCATGCAAGTCCTGCGGTGGTCGAGAATTCAGAGACATGCCACTCAGTCACAGAGAAGCTGCTGAAGTGGGAAGGCCAGGTCAGGGGCATATCTAGGGTAAACCGCTCAGCGTAACATCGCAGCACTCCCCCTTTTCTAACTGTATTTACACTCCCTTACGCCAGCTGAAGGCTACCCTAACTTCAGCCGGCATAAGGGAGTGTAAATACGCTGGGATGGTGGCGTTGCAATGCAAACGCCGCCCTCCCAGCCTCATTAGCCTCCCTCCCCCCGCCTCCCTACACTAACTACAGCATTGATTGGGCGTTGTCGTAGCTACGCCAGGCAACATCTGCCCGGCACATGCGCAGATCGGCTTTTCAGCCAATCTTACACTTACGCCCGCCATAGTTACTACGACGGGTGTAGGTCTGGATCAGGCCCATAGAGAGCAAAATACATATTTGGAACCATAATACAAAGAATGCCGATGCTTAAAGTTAATAGTTATCATGTCGCTGCATAGTTGCC
>WWET01006139.1:21802-35047 GCA_011038615.1 Limnodynastes dumerilii
CACAGTTGCCGGTCGGAAGCCCATTGATATCCCGAAGTGACGGCCGAACGGCATCAGCAATCATGGCAGCTCAAGAAAACAGCTGGCACACATGTTGTCAGTGTCCATAGAAATCATCACCTAGGCCTTTAAATACATGATACATGTGTTGTCTCTAGGTTTCTAAGAACCCCCTCATGTCTCCCCTGTTTCCAATAATCCCCATCATGTCTCCCCAGCTTCCAATATTCCCCATCATGTCTCCCCAGTTTCCAATAATCCCCCTCATGTCTCCCCAACCTTCAAATAATCCCCCTCATGTCACCCCAGCTTCCAATAATCCCCATCATGTCTCCCCAGCCTTCAGCCTTAGTGCAGCCCCTCATATAGTTTCAGTCCTTAGTGCAACCCCCTCATATAGGTTCAGTCCTTTGTGCAGCCCCTCATATAGATCAAGCTCATATAGTATAAGTCTTTAGTGTAGCCCCTCATATAGTATAAGTCCTTAGTGCAGCCCCTCATATAGTATAAATCCTTAGTGTATCCCCTCATATAGTATAAGTCCTTAGTGTATCCCCTCATATAGTATAAGTCCTTAGTGCAGTCCCATCAAATAGTTAAGTAATTAGTGCAGGCCCCAATTGCAGCCATATACACTTACCCGCCGCTCCGTGGTCTCACCTCCGCAGCTCCGCACCCTCTCTGCTTTGAAGTGACGCTGACGTCAGCGTCTTTACTCACCATGCACCAGTGACTAAGTTCCGGCCGCAACTGTTTACATGAGGGCTGGCTGGTTGAGTCCCGGCTGCAGTGGTTTACATGAGAGCTGGTTTGTATCCTAGCAAGCAGCCAGCCCAGCCCTGATGTAAACCGCTGCGGCCAGGAGAACGTTTAAAAGCATCCAGCCGCATGGTCAGCGACAGACCATGCGGCCCTAATCAACTAACGGCAGTGCGGCCCGGGGGGTATGTGCCCCCCTGCCCCCTAGCCCAGCCCGCCACTGCTCCTGGGCAAAACCATGTTGATTTCAGGGGAGTCAAGTTAATTGTATTCTATGCATTCAGAGATATTTCTTTTTTTTGCTTACCGCACACAGATACTGATACTTAACACATGTAATCGACAACCTTGTAGCGAATTCGTAGTGATTTTTATCTAGATATCAACATATTTACTAATGGTTGATTTAGAGTTGTGGTTTGAAATCGATAGTGAAAGATTTAGGTCTCTTAATCGCAGCAATTTATCTGTTATTCGCCGTGCATTCTATATTTTCAAGTAAAGAAAAAAAAGAAGCTCTTCAACTATTGGGATTTTTTAATCAAAGCTAATGAGAGATCTCAAAGGACAAACACTATGTAATGGAGTAAAGCTTTACTTTCATTTTGAGAGAGATAGTTGGAATTTCTGTGAGTAATGTGGTGTGTCTTTTTGTGGCTTGAATCCATTTAGAGTATTTCTTCAAACTTCTTTTGTCAGTATTCTAGGTAAGTATATATTTACCTAACACTTATATTTTTTAAATAATTTTAGAGAAATTTAGCATACTATGAAACAAATGTCTGCAGATTTTAGTTTGTTGTTGTTTCCATGCATGCATGTGTGTTTGTATTTGGCTGTGAAATTTATGAGCATTATCATGGTTATTGCCATGTTTGTTTTGGTTTTGTGTTTGATTTGTGATGCTTGCATTTGTCTTTGCTTGTGTATGCCACTGTAATATGTGTTTTTTTCTTAAATTTTTAACTACATTTATGCATGTTTCTAGATGCATGGATGCATGTTGTTGGGATACTAATTTTATGTTTGTTTGTTATTATGTCTCCTATAGTTTGAAAAAACTCTGGACATTCTAAACCAGTGGAGGAGGAGAACTGAGCCATGTGCTCCTAATTAAACCAAAAGTGGGTTCAGTAATCCCCGTTTATGAGAGGACCAGGTGTCCAAAACCACTTTTACCTGCAATGCAGTTCTGAAGGGAATTGCCAAAAAAGCTTTTCGGACATTAAGCTTCACCTTAAAAGCAAGCCTGCTGCGGAGAGGAGAGCAGCTCCCCGTGTTGGAGGAGGACCCTCTGTGAAAATGACCTTCACAACTTAGAGTTATAAGACCAGATTTTTGAAGATTTGAAGTTTGAAGATAGGAGAGGAAAGTTACACCTGGGCAAAACAGTTGCAAACAGTATTATAGTTGAAAGCAGAACTTTCCCAACCCAAGTCTAAAAACAGTGCAATAAAAAAGCTCAGGACCGCCTTCAGAAAATGCAGGGCTCGGGACACAGCTGCGGGGCATCATTGGTGACATCACATAGGGGCGGGAGCTGCGGACCTGTTCTAACAGCAGGCCAGTGTGCAGTGAAATTCTTCCATTGGCAAGCTACTCGGCGGGGCCCCATCAGCTCTGGACCCAGGGCGGCCCTGGTAAAGCTGGTCAGTGTCTATGTGCAATAAGCAAATGCAAAGTATTCTCCCTACATGCAAAGAATAAAATTTATTTGACTCCTCCTGCAATCAACATGGTTTTGCCCAGGTTTAACTCTCCTCTCTTATTTTCAAATTTTGAATCAGGGCCATAATGCCTAATGAAATAATAGCAAGGGTTAATGTGTACAATACTGATTCAGCTAGCATGCAAGGTAATTATAAAACATTTTATTTGTATGCACTCCTCAAAATAATGTTATTTTTTGCAAAAAAACAAAAACAAAAAAAACCTACAAATGTTCTCTAAAGTTACAATGAGACAAGCATATGTAAAGTTTAAAACATATTAAACATGTCAGCATCTTCTTTTATTGTTCACGTCCATCTGAAGCACAGACGCCTCCACTGTAAAGCATCCCACCAATGTTTTCTTTATCCTCTGATGATGATGTTGCTGGTAAGTATTACTTGGTGGTTAATTTTCTAGTTCTTTAATACCTGTTGTTAGATAAAAAAAATGTTTAAACAATAAATGTTTGAATATTGTAACACTGTAACAATGATGAAAAATATGTGTATTATTTTTATGGTTAAATTATTAAAAAATAAATAAAAAACAAAAAAACTACATGTTGCTTTTAAAAAAAACAAAAAAAACAAAACATTTTATTATTTTGAAAATATGCATTAAGTCATGTAATCCCTATTATCTGCAAATATGTTTATCAAAGTTATCTTACAATATATACTTACCTAAATCATTGTCCACAGGTCCATCATGACAGACTTTAAGCCATCACTTGTCAGCATTGGATGACCAAACATGTGTGACATTGGAAATCATCCATCCTGATTCACCTATAGAGCACCCCACAACATATGCCATCATTGAGACTATAAAAGGGCGACCTCTAGTGACTAAATGGTGATTAACAACGGAACCCCCAAAGACGGAGGACCCAGAAGCCACTTCAAGAAGAAGAGGAGGATGAAGACTTCAAGCAACAGCTCCCAATCTGCAAGCTAGTTACCCAAGAGAGATGACAGCTAATCGATGAGTGTTAAATGTACTTTAATATTACTTAAAATGGCAGTAGACCTTTTTTTTTATTAAACAAAACAGGGTTCACGGATAATATTTGCAATCCAATAGAATATTAAAAGACACTTTGGGCACAATTTTGAAGGAGGTAACCTAGACATAAATCAAGATCTATAGCCACATGGCTTATTTAACTATATGTAAGGGCAAATATACATTTTGCAGAATTAGTAAGGGGATGTCACAACATTTTCATTAAAGAATGGGCTCTTGTAGTAAATTACATTCAAAGGGGGATAGCTTATTTACTTGGGCAGTATGTTGTGGCATGTTTTGATGTTATGTGTAACTAATGTTTTATTATTTAGTATACTGTTTTTTTTTTAACATATTGGGCATTGCACACCATGGCATTAACCCTTGCCATGCTAACAATTATAGTACTTAAAGGCACAGCATGGCCAGAAACACATGGCCATGCTGTACCTTCAAGTACTATCAGCGCCTGCATGATCAGGGTTATAAGCATGGATGGCGATTTTTTCAAGGACAATCGCCGTGCTTTTATACATAAAAGCACATCAATTTCTCCATTGAAAATCGCAGGACATCGAGGGCGATTATAAATCGCCAGCCCAAAGCATAGTAAATGCCACAATTTAAAAAAAAATTAATTCATGATTGCTGCCAAAAAGCGACTTTAGTAAATGAGGCCCTAAGTGTTTGCATTTTACAGTACAGTGTACTACCCTACTCTTGCTCAACATATTTGGTCAAATAGCTGCATTGATCTTGGCTACTTTATGTCGATATGCTACATGTCGCACTTGCATTGCCATCCAGAGGTTCTGGTGTGTGTGCCTTTGGATCACATGGAACATGCCCAAAATGTACAGCGTTCACATTCTGATTTGATTTAGGCTGATAGAGGGAAAAACTTTAAATTTTTAATTTACAAAATCTTTTGCCATGCTGGCAACAGCATTATATATTTTTTTCTTGAATAATTTGTGAAAAGACATTAGAACAGTTTTTCTATAAATGATCCACAATGATTCCCACAGTGATACAAGTTCTATTTTATTATCAAAACATTTACAACATTTAGTGGTAAATGTTTTCCACAAGTACATTAGCTTAGTTGGCTGGCAATTTGCTGTTTTCGTAACAGTAAAAGGGAAAACAGCAAACTTCCCTATAGTCTATATAACTAAAGTCACCATGGAAATGTTTTTATTTAACACATATAGAAGGGACCTTAAACACAAAACAATGTTATGTCATGTTTTTGCATCGCAGAAAATTGATTGCCAGGGGAAGTGTGGCAAGCGGAGTAACACTGGTCCCAGTGAATACACACAGTAGGTCTGACCTCACCTTTCCCCCATGGAAGAAACAAATGATTTACAGTGACATTTTGTATGGTTAAAAGGAGATGTTAATAGAATGTCCTCTATAAGTGGGTCCTTCACACAATAAAATACCTTGGTTTTAACATTGCCACAATTCTGGTGTATTTGTAATCAGCAGTTGCTATGCTTTCTTTGCTATTTTGCAAAATATTGTAGAAGAACTACAGAAATGGAAACACCTGTCATTATTATTTTCTGTGGAAATGCCATTTCTATAATTAAATGAAACAGAGAACTCCTGGACAGGACATTACTTGTAAAAAACTAGGTTGAGTTATTCTTCCTTATGTCAAAGAGTGCAACATAGACAATAAGCTAAATAGTCAGGCACTGGGTTAAGCAGGTCAACGTTTATACTGTTACAATAACACCTGTGTATCTGCTTCATGCAAATTACAACAGCCGGCTGAATGACAGTTAAATACATTTTCTGTACTCTTATGATGTGGAGACAGATGAGTTACTGACTATGAGTTACTCAATCCTTCCTCACACTTTCTTACATTAACAAATAATCCTGACTTCCCAGGAGAATAACACCCCAAGGCCCACATACTGGTCATTACATCATAAATATATACATAGAGAAACAGACAGAACTGAGATGCCAGTATTTAGAATAATTAATATCAGGTCATAGAAATAAAAATATATTTAATAATTAATAATCACACAAACAATTATAAAAAAAATTGTATCTCAAGAATTATTATTAATACTGTGTATATAACTCCTAGCAGAGCCGATACCGCTGTGGTCCTTAGAAGTAATTCTTAAAGTCTAGAGCACAAGGAAATAGTTAGAGAGCCTAATAAGGGGATATCCAAGACAATAAAATGGATAATGGAGGTTAGCAGATGACTTTTTCCACATTCCACCGATTTTGCAGGAATAGTCCACATTCTCCATCTGACGATTGGCAAGCCCGATAAACTTAAACAACTCTTCCCAATAAGGGGGGTAAATAACTGCTGTTGTATAACTCAGTAAAAAGATCAATGGAGATGGACCTTTGGACATATATATGTAGATGGCTTGATACCAGGTAGTCTTAGGCGGCAATTTAGTGCAATAGGAGATAGTTACACAGTGTAACAGCGACACTTTCTTCTTATTCAAAATATTTTTTCAAGCTGTAATACTTCCATGTGGACTAGCAAGTAAATAGGTTGAACCATTCATTAGTTAGTCATCCAGCTGGACATCGAGTATTCCCAATAAAACATTGACAAAAAAGCTAATAATAGTTAATCATAATACCTATGTTGTTTAACAATACATAAATTAATAAAAAAACTTATTATAAAACTGCTTTAAAGTATTCCTAAAGTATTCAGACACCACATTAAATGTGATTGCATACATTGCAAGTGCAGACTTCCCTATCTAAATAAACAATACATAATACATTAGTGTATATACCTAATAAAAACCTAAGCCAAACTAGAAACCCAAAGTGCTAAATTTGAGAGTTTCATTCAACCCTTAAGGTGTAAGAGCCTGCAGTTATCTACCTCATTCCATTCCTACATAATAGTCTAAACCTATCTCCACTCCTTCAAGTAGGTTTTATATGATCATTTGCTATAACAGACATTCCCATGTAATTGGGCAATGATTATGCTATTTATTAAAGATATTTCTCTGATGTTCCCTTATTGTCTCTTGCAAAGAACAGGTCTTATGCCCCACATATTGAAAGGGGCACGTACACTGGAGAAGATAGATTTCTTATACAAAAAATATCTTATTCTTTGTAGAGATACAAATAGTTGCTTTATTGATCATAAACTTACATGTCAGCCACCTCTATTTGCCAAAAGTTTAACAAGTTGGGGATCTATTGGGCAACCAATTACTCCCTCCTGTGATCTCAGTAGACATTTTCTCAACTGGCTTAATCTCACTGGGGGCCAGCAGGGTCTTTAGAGATTGATTCTTTTTATAAATGAAATGAGGTGTCTCCTCTAATATGTTCTTTAGTATAGGATCTTGTTTAAGGATCTTAAAATGTTTGTTTATTATCCTCTTAACTTCTCCTGACTTCCTATTATTTTCATTATTATATAAATGAAACTGATGCTTTATAATCTTAATGATTAACTCTTACATCATCTTTCCCTCCTTTCTTTCTCGGTAACAATAACAAATGTCTAATTCCTTAACCTCCTATGCCATACTATTATGTATTATTTTTTTAGGATAGCCTCTTGATTCAAATTCTTTTAGTCATAAAATTAGTCTGAGTTAAACATTCTTTTTCAGAACTGCAATTACATTTTAGATAACAAAACTGATTTTTAGGTATATGTTGAACCCATGTTGATGTCCACTATTAGAGCAGAGATAGTTATTAACATCTATTTTCCTGATAAATGTTTTTATCATAATGGTGGCGTCCTGAATATATATAGTGAGAACCACAAAGTTGATGATAAAATCAATCGAATTAACTGAAAAATGTAATTCAAATTAATTTAAGTTCCAAAAAGCAATAAAATAAAAAACAAATTGTCAATGTATCTCCCATAGAGCACCAAACTTGCCCTGAATGGTCCATTCCATGTAATTCTCTTAATATTTTCCCATATAGAGGTTCGTAAAACTTGGAGTGAATCTGGTGCCCACTGCGGTGCCAACTACTTGGAGATACATCTTAGATTAAAATGAAAAATAATTATGTTTTAAAATAAACATAATAGCTTTTAAAAGAAATTCTTTAATCTCAGGAGAAACTCCACCATCAGTCTATAAAAAACCCTCTATGAGAATTAATATTTATTAAAAATATAGATAATCATTAAAAATAGAGTCCATCTCTAATACAGCTAAAGATGTAAACTGCAGGCAATTAATGCTATAAATCACACAATATCCAATAAGATAAACAGCACAGGACCATTAAGAGCAGCTCCACAAATATAGCTAAAGTATAACAGTAGCTTTTATAAGGCACTGTAGCAATATAGCCTCCAATGTAACTTGTAACACTATTGCAACATTAGCAACTTTGGAACTGCTACATTGGAGGCTATATTGCTACAGTGCTGTTTATCTTATTGGATATTGTGTGATTTATAGCATTAATTGCCTGCAGTTTACATCTTTAGCTGTATTAGGGATGGACTCTATTTTTAATGATTATCTATATTATTAATAAATATTAATTCTCATAGAGGTTTTGAGCGCTATTTCTTATTTTCTGTCTTGTTTATGGTTGGGAGTGGGTTCTCTCCCGGTTATAGCTGCTTACCCCTGTGATTTATATTTATGTACAATTTTGTATTGAACCACACTTAGTGCCATTGAGATTTGTTCTTTCTTTTTTCTGGTATCATGTATGTATGATGTAAGAGAAACCACATATTTTTGGAGGAAGAAATGTACAGTATAAAAGCAGATAGGTTACATAAGTAAAGGAATTTATAACTGAACTTATAGACCTTCCAAGGTGGAAGGGAGGGGGGTTTCCAAAACTTTTGTACAGCTTCGGTACAAAAAAAAAAAAATGGGTTTAACGGTATATTTAATCCATTAAAAATTATAAACGTCCTTATTAATTAGGTTTTGTTCCAGTGCTTGATCCACAATACTTTTAAATATTTTGGAAAATTTGTGGCAGGATCCATTTGTAAAGCTTGGTAAAACTCAATATCCTTCAGTTTTCTCAAAGCTTCACTTATATATACTTTTCAATAAACACTCCACCTGTCTGCTTGCCTTATCACAATGGATGGATCACTCCTAACTTCTTTCAACGCCAATTGTTCTTCTTGTGTAAGATTACCCCTTCCCAAGTTCCTCTGTAAATTAATGTTAAAGCAGACATGTTTAAAATCTTCTTAAGTTAACTTATAAAAAAGTTCAATGGTGCCTGACTTTTGTGAGGAGGGGAAGAAATCAAATAGATTTTTTTATTTATTATATTTTCTGGTACAATGTCCCGTATTGAACTTGCAGAAAAACAACTGAATGAATCAAAAAAAGGGTTATTCAGAAATAACAGAACCTGATGCTGCGCTCATCTGCCTACAAAAATCTGTCTCATAATCATGAAGTAATACAATAGATAGATATCTCTCTCACCTGCCCAGCTGAGAACATCTAACCCCCGCCTGTCGCCGATGGCCCAGCACCGAGGTGAAGATCCCCGCCAGGAGAGGCAAGTAAAGAGGCGTTCGTTTCTAAACGACAGCTGGTTACATCACACGGGAGTAAGGAGACCAAAAGAATGGACAGTACATCTATCATCACTATCAAAGCCCCTACACGCAGAGGGATGCGGACATCGCAATATCTACACGCGATCCTGGCATCGTTAAAAGCACTTCTAACTCGCTCAGCAAGGTGGTGAGTGCATCTACAAATCATCTACCGAAATTGAAACATACATATACTGCATACTGTAAACGGACTGAATTTCATTTATTAACCCCTTCACTGCTACAGGCAAGCAGTGGAGGTTTAAACAAACAGTTTTTTCCCCGCAAATAACCAGCACAGCATGCCACTACTATTCCCGTTTTGAACATTTATTCAACTTAACTTTGGACTATCTATTGTATTACTTCATGATTATGAGACAGATTTTTGTAGGCTGATGAGCGCAGCATCAGGTTCCGTTATTTCTGAATAACCCTTTTTTTCTCTACTATATACAAACTGGGGCTGTATATTAAATCCTGTGCAAATTTCAGCTCTCAGCCACTACATCTATTTACTGAGCGCTAGGTTTCATAATTTATTTAAACTTAATAAATCAATCTCTATGGAAAAGGGGTGCTCCAGGAAGAGTACAATTCTGACAGAGCTTTGCCATTGGTCAGATGTAGAACTCCGATTCTCTCCAGTGATTGCAGAGCTTTAAGACCCAGGTGCAGTAGCCATATACAAAGTGCAATGTCCCGTAGTGTGCTAAGTAGTCATGAGGTTTAGCAGCTTATGAAATCAATCTCCTATGGAGAGAGAATTCACTGGGGAGAATGCAGGTCCGACCGGAACCTTACCACTAAAAAGTACAAATGCACACACTAATGGGAAATTCCAAATACTGAGTGGTAGGCCTTGATGCGTTTCTGCTCACAGGCATGTGATTTCCTATAGGACATTGCACTTTGTATACGGCTACTGCACCTAGGTCTGAAAGCTCCGCAATCACTGGAGAGCATCGGAGGTCTACATCTGACCAATGGCAAAGCTCCATCAGAATTGTACTCTTGCTAGAGCACCCCTTCTCCATAGGAGATTGATTCATAAAGTTGTTTTGCTTCACAGCTGTCAAGTTCAATATGGGACATTGTACCTTGTACATGGCCATTACATCTTGGTCTGCAAGCTCCATAACTACCGGGGAGCATCAGAGACTAATATTAAATAAGGTACTGCCTACCTATCATCTTTTCTATACAGGATTACCATCTGTTACTTCCAAGTTGGATCATATCTATCGGACATCACTACCCTGTGATGAGATAGGTGATACCAGATTCTCTTGGATTATAGGATTTTACTATTTACCATCAGTGAGCCTTTATCAACAGCCTTATTTGAACGTGTATATTGTCGATACAATATTGGACACTTCCTTGCTTACTTCTTTTTCAGCACACTAACGGACACTGTTCCATTACTTATTACAGCTTACAGTTTGCTTCATATTTGGTGAAACGTTTCTGAATGGGATTTTAATATTGCACCTATTGGTTGATAGGTTTTTATGTCGATTTGTATAACTTAATTAAAGAGTTTTTAATCAACTTTTTACCAGAGCCATTCTGTGTCCTAAGTCTTACTATCTAGCACTTACCATAGTTTGTGTTTTCAAACAATACATTTTATTACTTTTTATCACTCATGAAGACTCTAAAAATAATGCCATACTCTACTGTATCCAGATTTCTGTACACGTGAGTGAAGATTATTCCTCTAAAATGCATGGATTTATGAACCGTGGACCCTACATAAATATTCTGGAGAATACATAAGGTCTAAAACATGCTATTACTGTACAATTTAACTACCTCTCACCTCCTACCTTACAATACACAATGTATGCCTCTAGCCCTGTCATCGCAAAAACTTGCATTACAGAAGTCTGAATCAGGAGGATCCAGATTTGTAATGGAAGACAGTTTGTTCATATGTACATATGCAAAATGCATTGTTTTTGCTTCTTGAATCCGGAAAAAGACCATTTTACATTAGTCTGGATCTGGTTCCTTGGGCCTGATCCAAACCTACGTTCGCTTGCGTTTTTCCGGTGGTAGCCAGCGTAAAAACGTCCATTTGTACTTACTGCGCATGTGCGGGGCTGATATTACGCTCATGTTACGGTCTGAGAAACTTAGCGTATGGGCCTTGAGCATACCAGCCTCATTACTATGCTTGAGGGGGTGTGCCTGCCATACGAAATCCGTAATTACGCTCCGAGGGTGGGGTTAGGCATTTAAATCGTACAGTATGGGCGTGCTAAGCATCATAACTATGCAAGGCTTCGCGTAAGACGGCAGAAGTAATTACGAACAGGCAGAGTGTCTAGGGGAGTGCATCGGAGGTACGCTGGCGTAAATACGCTACGCACATGAACATTTCTGGATCAGGCCCCTTGTTACTAAAGTATGACAAAAAAATAGCAAGCAAGACATTTCTTCATTGTCTCATTACCATACAGCCCAAAAGACCTGCTTAAAAAATTCCTTGAACTCACAACATAGTATGAACAGGAATTGCTCTAAGGCAATGCACCATTTTTATCTGCTTATTATTTAGTAAAAGTAATTTGTGGTATGTTGCAGATTCTTGACAAGTTTACAAAATAGTTCACGAAATATGTTTCGCTGGTTTTTAAATGTTTTTGTTGTCTTTATAATATACATTGCACTATTTAATTGATCTTACTTCTACATTGTGACCTCTGTGCATATGTGAAATGTACTATGTATGCTGTAAAGGGCTTGTTATTATTTGTCACCCTTTGCTGTATTATTGAATTTCAATTAAAAGTATATGGAACATGAAAATAAAATCTTGCCATATTTACTATTTATGTAAACCATCTTTTTTGTTTGCTCTTCAAGAAAGTATACAGTAGTTAAAGTGGTGGGACTAGAGAGTGTGGATCCTAATGTGAAATAAGGCCTCACAGTATTCAGAAAAATCTCACAGTGTCTCCATAAACATACTATCCACCTTATTTGCCCTCTTCTGTTGGTGAACTCTTTGTGGTAAACTGTATAGACTTTTAGCATGTATAATATTAGAGGTACTCCTTATTAGTACTAATTTTTAACCCACATTCCTCAGTTACAAATTCCTTTCCAATTATTTTCTCTACAAATGCAGTAACAGGCTGCTCCTTACTTTGGAAAGGATCGAGACTTCCAATGCAGCAGCAGATCCAGCCTTCTATCCAGCAAGGGGAAGCAATTCCTATTGCTTGAACAAAAATAGGCTACATGACCTATACTTTTAAGTCTGGATAGTACAGAGAGTGGTTTGTCTTCCAACCCATCATCGTAAAGACTTTCAGTATAAAATCAGGATTCATACTTGTACATAGAGTCTACATGCAAGCATACTCGTAATATGCATCAATTTTACGCTTGCAAGCAGTGGAGAATGATCACATTGCGAAAGTCTGGATTCTGTCCTTTAGCATTTACAGACTGCAAAGTATTTAAAATAAATTATTAGAAGTTTGTTTCAAATTGTGGGTTTCCAAGCAAAAACAATGGTTTATTTGCAATATTCCAAAGATTCACACAGAATGTATCATTAAAATACCGCCAACACCAGTTGATGTGCACATGCAGCTAGCATGAGAATACTCAGATATTCAAATGTGGACTTTTTCGACACATGGGCACAGGTTGCAAATTACATCTCAGTTAGTCACAGTTACAAAGGTCACTTAGATCAGAAGGTCACCACATCACAATAACATGATACCCAGTTTGTGTAATCATCTTCTTTTGTCTCACTGGGACCATTCTGCTTGAGTACCTGACAACAAAATATACCTTCATGCTCCCATGAAGACTATCCAAGTTGACAATACCCTCAGACACTCGCCATTTACTAAAGCCATGTAAACATTTATCCATTCTCAATGAAAGCTCCTGATGGAATAAGTAAAAGCAGTTCTGTGCGATTATAATTAAGGTGTGTCCCCTTCGCCCATCCAAACTCCATAAGGTATATTATTGTGTATATTTTTCAGTAGAGGTTGGGTTTTCCTGTTCCGTGCTGATAAGCTGTTGTACGGACCACAGGTCTTAAAGCAAGGTTATAGCTGCTTTGTAATAAAATGTCTGACTTTTGTAAAAGGGTAATTATGCTATTTTTTTTGAAATAATAAATAAGACTTCTATATTATATATAACCATAGTTA
>WWET01006139.1:46257-58948 GCA_011038615.1 Limnodynastes dumerilii
GTTTATATATATATATATATATACAGCTTGCTATAATATTAATATTATATCAGGACCTAAATGCAGCAATGCTGTTACCCAGAGAGAAAATGATAATAAAGATTTTTATTTAACAAAATCAATAAAATATTACAAATATAAAAAAAAATTGAAAAAAAAGAGACAATATATATTTATCCTTTTAGGTCCATGCTTATGGCCGCTGAGGTCAATGCAGAGCAGCTTATCAAATTTCTGCAGATTTTTGTAACTAATTCTCTGATTTTTATTTTAAAGATGGAAATTCATATTTAGTTGCTGAGTAATGGCTAGAGTGCCAGGCAATGCCTTGTTTTTTGTACAAATTCCCTGTGCCTAGTGCACCTGCCGTGTATATTACTTTACAAACTGATTTGGATGTAACAGCCTTTTTTTGGATATTGTGTTTTAAAGTATTAATGGGGGACCTGGCCCTGTTTAGGCCCAGGTTAAGAGGAAGTGCGTGGAGCAGCTGGGACAGAAACCTTTTAGGTTGAAAATTTGAAAAATAATTGAAAAATTAAAAGGGGGAAAATTCAAAAAGGGGTGTGGCTTCATGGGTACCATGAAAGGGGTGTGGTCTTATGGACATATGAGGCAGACTGACATGGAGGAAGATGGTCCTGGCCTGTGCTGCAATAGGAAAGCAGGTGAGGATGGTGAATGGGTCACAACAAATTCAACAGTGCTTATGCACTGACACAAGCTCTGTACATTCTGTAATGTGCTTTACTAATGCATTGTATACTACTATTGCTATTAGATCTGTTCCTTCAAAATAAAACTACTATTTTATTGTGTGAAAGAAGTAAATTATAAATTATCTGAAAAATATCAAAAACAGGATTTGTTACAGCCATTAACCAATGCAATTCCTTAATGTAGATTTATTTAATTTTTTATTATTTTAAAATCTACATTATAAACTTCCTGCTTTCACAAAGAACGTTAATGAACATCTTAGATAGTTTGGCAGTCAGTGTATTTGAGCAAGATTTTTGCTCCTACAAGCGCTAATCTCTGTAGCCCCAAATATATATAATATTCCCAATCTCCAAATGGTGAGCATATATATAATAAATCAATATATTTCGGGGCGCTGAGGGGAATAGGTGGGACAGGAGGGCCAGGGGAATATATATTAAATTAAAAATTAATAAAAATTGGTGAGAAGTAAAACCTTTATATTTAAAGTGCAAAAATATATTAAAACTTCTATTGAAAGTGCAAAATATTCAGGGGTGCCAAATAAGTGATTAAAAGTGCATATGGGTAAAAAGCTTTTTACTAAGATTAATAGTGATGGTTAGTTTATATAGCTTTAGGTGAAATGAATATAAATTAATCAAATGTCCAAACTTATATAAAGTCAATTTTTAGTCAAAGAGCTGTATAAATTCAAAGAGTCATAAGTTTGTAAAGAGTATAAAGTAAATATTCCATAATTATCCAATCCTTAATGAGAGCCCTATATATTAGTCCTGCATATTATATGAGTCACTTAGATGTAATAGATGTAAACAAATCACTCCGTTCTCTCTTATCGTGTAAACCTTTAAAGCAAAGGAGAAACAGGTATTGTTTTAAAAATAAATCCTTTTACTTTATTAGATTAAAAAACATAGTGACCATAAAACAAAATAACCATAAAAACAAATGACCAGGAACTTCCCTTTAACTCTGGTCTGCTGATGAAAAACCTCCAAGAGGGGAGAGAGCGCGTTACACAGCCCGGGCAGTGCTGGATGGAACGAAGTCTCCTCTGGATGGCAGGCGAGTGATTTAGCTTGAAGAGTCCTGGTAATGTGGAGCCACACAACACGTTTCGGGCGACTGCTCCATAGGTGGGAGGGTCGGGGTTTTAAAGCTGCTGCTCCGATCAGCTGATTAACCATAACATCATTCGAGTCCTTATCGTAAATTCTCCAATTGACTGGAGCCTTCTTAATACCACATACCTTCCTTATCCCACCAATATCACATTGATGGTGTTTTTGGAAATGGGCCACCATAGGGTGGGACTTAAGACCTTTTTTAATATTATCGATGTGCTCATTCCATCTGACCTTTAGTGGTCTAGAGGTACGTCCAATATATTGGATATTGCAAGAGCACTCAATAAGGTATATGCAATTTTTTGTGTTGCATGTAATAAAATCCCCTATAATTTCCTTGTGTGTATTGGATGTGGAGGTGATTTCTGTGGTTTTTGTAGACCCTTTGGTGCATTTACACATATTGCAATCCCCACACCTATAAAATCCTTTGGATTTAATATATTCTCCTTTTTCTTTTTGATTATATACACTTCTCACTATATGATTTTTGAGATTAGGGGCTTTTCGATAAGTGAATTTGGGATTGGTCCCTATGAAAGAAAGAAGTTCTGGGTCTTCCCTTAAAATATACCAGTGTTTGTGAAGAATTTTTTCTATACTTTTGTGTTGGCTGTTATACTTTGTAATAAAAGGGATCTGTGTTAACTTATCATTAGACTTTCTTTTGGGTATCAAGAGGGTTTTCCTATCCAAATCCTGAATTTCTAATAATTTATCATTTAAAAATGTTTCTGGATACCCCTTATCTATAAATAGTTTTTTCATCATCTGGGAATGTGAATTAAAGGTATGCGGATCGGAGCAATTCCTTTTGGCACGTAGGAATTGGCCCTTGGGTACATTATTCAACCACCTACGGTGGTGGTTGCTATTAATGGGAATGAATGAATTGGAATCCGTGCTTTTAGTGTAGTTTTGTGTTTTGAAATTATTTTGGTCATCAACATAGATATTAAGGTCTAAGTAGTTGACTTCCTGGGAACTAATGGAAAAGGAGAGTAGGATATTTAAATCATTGGAATTTAAAAAGAGACAGTACTCATCTAATTCTTCCCTTGTGCCTCTCCAAATAAATAAAATGTCATCTTTATATCTAAACCATGAGGCCAGGTTCGCCCCGCCTCTGGAAACTGCTTCTTTTTCCCAGAGTGTCATAAATAAATTGGCATAACTCGGGGCGAACCTGGTCCCCATGGCTGTTCCTCGTGTTTGGTGGTAAAAGTTTTCATTAAAACAAAAGTAATTGTTTTGTAAGATGAATAACATCTCTTCTATTATAAATGCCTTAAAATCAGAGCTAAAATCCGTAAGTTCTAAAAAAATATTTGATGGCTTCTACTACATGCTGATGGGATATGATGGTGTATAAAGACGAAACATCTGCCGTTATTAAAAAGTATCCCTCCATCCATTCCAGATCTTGTAGTTTGTTTAAAATATCCATAGTGTCTTTGATATAGGAGGGGATAAACTTCATTAACGGCTGTAATTGGGCATCTATATATTGAGATAGATTTGCCATGATCGACCCTGTACCTGCCACTATGGGGTGGCCCGGGGGATGGGTTAAATCCTTATGGATTTTGGGTAAAGCATACAGTACTGGAATGGATGGTTCTTTAATTATCATAAAATCTCGTTCTCTCTCTGTAATAGTCACTTTTGCAACAAACTTATTAATAAATTTTTCTAAAGATTTGGCTAAATAATATTGGGATCGCCTCGGAGTTTGGTGTATGTAATGGGATCATTTAATAACCTTTCTATTTCTTTTTGGTAATTTTCAGAATCCAATATAACTATCCCACCCCCCTTATCGGCGGGTTTAATGACGATGTCATTATTTTTCTTCAAATCCCTAACCGCTTTATACTCTTTTTTAGTAATATTTTGGGTATATTTCTTCCGTTTAAAATTCATGGTTTGGAGATCTTTTTTAACAAGGCTCTCAAAGGTTTCAATGTAGTTCCCTTTTTTATGTCTGTGGTAAAATATGGAAGTAGGCTTAAATTTGGAAATAGTAGATGTAGGTGAAGATTTAGGTGAACTGTTAGCAAAAATTTTCTGTAGTGTTAACTTGCGAACAAATTTTTGAAGGTCGACAAATACTTCAAAGGGATCTGCTAAATTGGATGGGCTGCCCCATAGTAGGTTATAGAATGATAACATTTGTTATTAACATTAATTACATTTGTCCTCTACTGTTTCTGACGTCATCTCTATATAAAAACACTGCCCCCTAGCGACCTCACCATCATAAGCAACAGTCATGATGTGTAGAAGAATATCTGCAGCGTCGTGGCAACATCAGAAGACCGGACATCTGCTTCTGACACTCCAATCAACATGAAGACTTCTATCAATTGCTGAAAAATCTTCACATCAAAAAGAAATTCCTATGAAAGATGACAGCAAACTCTGAGTGATCCAATTTTTTTATTTATTACACACGATACACTACATACATAACACATAGCTTAGGAGAGATGACCACTGCAGGTAAGTGCACACAGTAGGGTACAATGTTAGTTAGTTTTTTTTTTACTTGTTTACATGCATACTTTATGTAAATCTTTAATGTATGTTTAATGTTAACTGTATTTTTTTTTTTTACACACTACACAGATACACGCATGGTTAGAATCCTTAGCCATGCTGCCGCTGATATTATTACAAGGCTCATCAATCCTGAGCCTTGTAGTTCTATCAGTACAGCATGGCTAAAGATTTTAGCCATGCTGCACTTAGATTTTTTACACACAAAAACACGTCGACTCTATTGACATGTGTTTTTGATGCTCCGGACCGGCACCTCAGCCGGAAATCGCAACTCTCTGGCTGCGATTTTTTTTTTTTTGTGATTTAAAATCACACTAAAGGCGATTTCTTCAAATTGCCTTTAGTGAATACAGCTATTTTTTCCCCCCTATTTTTTCAATGGCAAACATCTGGACGATTTCTGTCCAGCAATGTTTGCCATTGCGATTTTTTTTTCAGTCAAATCTCATGATTTGAGCCTTTGATTTCACTTCAGAGGCTCACGCGATTTGTGGCGATTTCAATGAAATCTTTTTTGTAAATAGAGCCCTTTGAATTTATACAGCTCTTGGGCTAAAACTTGACTTTATATAAGTTTGGACATTTGATTAATTTATATTCATTTCACCTGAAGCTATATAAACTAACCATCACTTTTAATCTTAAGTCACCAGCTTTTTACCCATATGCACTTTTAATCACTTATTTGGCACCCCTGAATATTTTGTACTTTATATAGAAGTTTTAATATATTTTTGCACTTTAAATAGAAAGGTTTTACTTTTCACCAGTTTGTATTAATTTTTAATTTAATATATATTCCCCTGGCCCTCCTGTCCCACCTATTCCCCTCAGTGCCCCGAAATATATCAATTTATTATTTATTATATATATGGCAGTCAGATCGTGCCACCATATTACAGTATTGTCATTTTACATATGTTTTTTTTTTTTTTTTAACGGTGCCATCATATTAAGTAGTTCTTAATACGATTAAGTACAATTTTAAACTGTCCTTCAACCTCTCATTACTGTCTAATTCCCTAACGCACCCTCAAAGGCTAGGGGTCATTTTTGCACCATGCAGCATGACAGTGGGGATGAAGTGGGAGCAGAACTTGGACGGGGCAGAGCTTATTTGTCCCGTTTTCGGACTCCAATATGTTGGAGATATGCTAATATACCCCACCTGTATTACACGCATTGGAAATCCCCCTTTGAAAATACTAAGTTTGCAACTGATGTGGGTGCCTCCGCACCACAAGCAGGCATGTCAGTAACTACATTTATTACCACATGGGCAGGAGTTGTTGTTATAACTGTAGCACATTTCGTAACAGGTAGAGGTCACTCCCTGGTGCCCCTGTGTCTGAAACCCATGTGTGTTGCGTAATGTTCAGTCAAATAACCACATCCTTATAACTGCATAACCGCCACGTTTCTGGATTTTTTCATATTGTCATATTCATACCACACTGGGTGCTTGAAATTCGCATAGATATCGTGGACGAGATGCAGATAACGAAAGCTCTCGCTGAACTCCATGTGCTAAGTGGATAAGTAACAGTCAGCGAAAGTGAACTTGGTGAAATTCCAGTTTAGATGGCTCTTAAACTGGTCTTCCCCGATGCCCCCTTTCTGTTGTACCGCTTTAAGAACTTTGTTACTCTCAGTTGTAATTGCAAAGATATCCACGTCTTGCCCCTTTTTTTTTATTTTGTCTTTCATAATAACGAAGGGCTTGTTTCAGTGCTGTATAACAGTAGAATACCATGCTCAACCCCACTGTACTGGTTCAAAGAAAGGGAGGGACTTGCTCAATTTCTTGCTACTACTCCTGTTGTAATCTGTGTTTATGGGAAGAAAAGGAAGAGGATGAGGAGGTAGAGGAGATGACAGGGAGACTCACCATTTAGCTACGAATTTACACCGTCGACACCAATTATGACAGGGAAAGCTGTCACTTTGCCCACGGGTGGAGCAGAGATGGTTGATGCCGGAATTGTCACTATTGCAGCACTAGAGGCTTTGGGCACGTCACTAGACACTGGTTTCTTCGCATAACCCCTCTTCTGGCGTTCACGTTCCTGCCTTTTTGCGGATGTGAGGAGATACAGTAGGTACATTACTGGCTATGATGTGCCCCACTGAAGGTGTCCGTGACCTCCTGCGTGATCTCCTGGAGTGATTCCTACGGTGACTTCTATGATGCCTGGAAGATCTTGAGTGATGGTATGGGGAATGGGCATATGGGGCCACGAAAAGGGGGGTAACTAGCCATAACCTGGGTGTACATTATGTGGATACGGAGAGTGTGAAAAATAGGCCCAACTAGCTCTGTGCCTATAATGCTCTTTATTATGCCTGCTAGAATAAAGGGTCCTATGTTTATTAAGAGTAAGGGCCCTGGGGTAATCAATGTGCTTGTGCTTATTGGATTTCACAGTTCACCTGGCTTGTCAGTAAAGGCTGTCAATATATCACTTAAAAAGGCTAAGGGAGGCAGAGGATCCCTTGAGCTTGAACTTGGCAAAGGGGTGCCCGAGAGTTAACGTTCCCTGCCATGCCCCTTATAGCTGATAGCCTTGCACCTTGCACTGGAAAAATTGGCACCTCTGATGGGCAGGCACTGATTGCCTGCCTCAGGGAGCTTGGGACTGAAGCCACCATGTGCTCCGATGCCTCTCCGCTCCCCACAGTGTATGCTGTGCTGCACACTAGAGGCAGAGACACCTCCAGTGTGTGGGCTAGCCTCCTTACTGTGCAGCCACGGTGTGCAGGAGGTGCGCCGCGGCAGCACAGTAAGGAGGCTAGGCCGCTGATCGTAGAGGTTCTGCTACTTTCAGCATGGGACCATGCCCAAGCACAGGGACCATGCTCACGGGGGGAATTTGAGTGAGGTACAGGTATGGGGCCTGAAGCCATCTGTGCCCGTGCAGTGTTTCACTGGCGTCCTTTCCCATGAAGGCCGTAGACCCGGTTAGGCCATGGAGGTGGGGTTTAAAGCATGTCCTTTGGGGAACAATATACAAAAAAAAGTGAACAGCGCTAATTGAGATGGAAAATCAAATAAAAAAATATATATGCATACAAAAATACAAAAAAGATCGCTGGCTAAAAAAGGGGGTGATGTCCCTTTAACAATATACAAAGCATAAAACACAGTATAGCCGCGCACTCAATGACAAATATCACAGATGAAAAATAAACAACATAATGGCGAAATTGAGAATAGATATAAAAAAAGGTAATTTATTATAGATAGTAAATTTAAAAAGAGATGATAAATATCACCAATATAATCATAAAAAAAGGGAGACAATGACATATATATCCTGCTGCTATAAGTGGTAATGATAAGTAACCTAAGAGATGTTATTTAAATATAAAGCCTTAGCACAAATAGTGTGTATTCACATCCATACATCAGAAAAAACAATACTTTAATATTGGTTGTCTCCTCGCCGCACGGCTTAGGCTGGCATCCTATATCAAAAGTTCATTTAGAGATGTTAATTGAATATAAAGCCTTTACACAAGTGGTATGTTTACACATCCATATATCAAAAAGAACAAAACTTTAATATTGGTTGACTCCTCGCCGTACGGCTTAGGCTGGCATCCTATACCAAAAGTTTATATGCATTTGGTGTTGTAAACAGGACTTGGATGTTTTTCTAGAGATTAATTTCTCTTAAAAATAAAAAGTCAGTCTATGACAAACTGGTAGAGCAAAAAAGGGGATTATAAATCTTCTATAGACCAAAAGAGGAACGATGTTGACACAATAATAATTGGGCAATTGTAGCTGGTAAAAATATTTTTGTGCATGAAAGTCACTTGGAGTACAATGTTGCCAATAAAACGGTAATTGTAACTTGTAAACACATGTATCATGAGCTCAGTTTGTAATCCACATAAACATTGCTGTAGCGTGCTAATGCACTAAATGCTGTGGCAAATCGTTGTGATGTTTAAAAAAAGAAAAAAAAGGCTTGTAATGACAAGGAATCGTATTCCAAAAGAAACCAGATGGTTACTCACTATTTTAGTCCCAGCATGAGATAATGTCGCAAGCACCAGACAGCAGCGTCACTGGAACAAGAATGGTGTATAATGCGGGCGTCCCCGCGTGTCCAATGGCGATAGACAACTGGGAGTCAGTGCTGCGGGTGAGGGAGCAATAACCAATCTTGGATCGGCATATACGGAACCACTGGCAGTCAGGATGGAAACCACGAACACTGCAACGCGTTTCGTCCCTACTAGCGGGACTTTATCAAGCAGAATGTCTATGCGTGGCTATACTGTGTTATGTCCTTTGGGGAGGAGGACATTGCAGCCTTGCACAAGGGCATGCTACAAGGAGATGAGTTAGTGGAGGCAGCAAAAGAAATATCGGGCTCTGGAAAGGAATACAAAAATAGAAAAGAGCACAGTAAGGAGAAGAGATGAAGAAATACAGTAAATGCAGCTGAAACTAAAGGAATGTAGGAACAAAGACAATTGTATATTATCTGCGTATCGTTTCGATACATAGATTGCGTATGTGCGGTCTAAAAGACCGCATATACACAATCTACGTATCGAAACGATATGCAGATTACATACAATAGCTACTACGCATGCGCAGTAGCTACTGTTTATTGATTTACGTCCGTCTATGGAAGACGGACGTAGTTCTGGATCCGGCACAATGCAATTAAAGCAGAATAATGTGATACTTAGCTGGATTCAAATCAGAAAACTGAAAAAGAGGACCACCCCTAGTCAGAGGGTCTCTTTTTATTAACAACTATGGAGAGATCACAGGACCTCCCTTATTTGTCATAACCCTGTGGGCCAATTGGGTCTCCCCCCTGCTCTGCCCCAGTCAGGCAGTTTAAGCTCCTTCAAGCTTAGGCAGTCCTCACTCATACACTGTGTTACAGAAACAAGTCCATACGTGCTTTTTTTTAAAGAAAAATGATCTTTTTTAAGTATGTCTATAAAACTTTCATACGTGTTAAAAATGTGTTTAAGGATTTTTATTTTTTAAATAAAAACTACTGGCAGAATGACAATGTCCAATAATTATACTCACAAAGAATGAGTCTTGGCTGCTGTCCCGGAAAGAATAATCTCATCTATAGATAAACTAGTGCAATTCTTTGTGCATATTACAATAGGAATGGATTAAAAAGCATGCAACTATATTTTCCTTTACTTTAATATTCAGTAGACTCATATTATCATTTAAAGTAATCAAGTTCCTATTCTGTTGCTTTTTTTTGGCACATTATCACATTTGCTTTTATAAAAATTTTAATAATTTTAACGTCGGCTAAACTTTATTGTGTACAAGGTCTAAATGCATTTTTAGGGACACCATGAGCTTTTCATTAACTGCTAGGGGCTATTTAAGAATTAAGTACTAGTCCTCCAGGAGAAATTTGGGGTCCTGATACAAAAATGTATTTTGCCCCACCATTGTTCTTTAAATTGCATTCAGAGGCAATCTAGTCAAAGGTTTTGTGGGGACAAAGTAAGGACAGTTTTATTATTGCTGTTATTGGGACGTATTCACAGATGTGTGTGTGTAAAGTACACCCATGACACTGCCCTCACACGGACAGGTTTTCGGTGACTTACGCATCCTTAAGTCTACGTGTGTAGTTACGTGCATATTTTCCTTCTGTACGTGTTTTTATGAGAAACCACGCCCATATTAGTCCATTTAAATGCCTCCCCCCACCCACCTTTACTAACCTACACACATACGGAAGACAACCACGCCTCTCCATATGTATGTCACTAAGTCTGCTTTCCAAATCCAAGCGTAATGGACTTCTGTGCCTAAATCCTATGTAGCGTTCGTAAAAAAAAATGACTACGCATGTGCAGTTCAACTAAAAAATACGCACAGAAAAAGTAGCAAAAACGTAAGTGTGAATCCGGTCCATTATCATTATTTTTCCTTACTGTTCTTGTTTTAGCTGTTTTAGTAATAAGTCAGCAGTCGTTGTAGTTTTGGTCACATGATTGCCGAGGGTGTTGGTTGCCGTCTCAAATAATTATTTTGTCGAAAGGGCCATTATCATTAAATTGATTGCATTTGCCACAATCGCAATTGAAAGAAGACGCTCTGCCGAATGGTGAATATGAATCTAACCCCAACCCTTAAACTCAATCCTTAACCTAATCCTCACATTCCATTACCCTAACTCTTACCTTCCATTACCCTTCCTTTCCATTACCTTAACCCTCCCTTCCCCACAGCCTAACCCTAAAGTTTCCCATAGATTCGCAGCCTAATCCTTCTACTTACCTGCGGTGGGTGCGGCAGGTCTGCGGTGGGTGGTGTTTCCAAATGAATGAAGGGTAAGTATGCTGATCAGCATACTTACCCATTCATTTAAAAAAGTTTCACAGTAGAGCTGTTTTTGAAATAGAGACAGTCGAAAATGAGCTTTGCTGAATTAGTTATTGTCTTCTTAGCAAGCAGAGCCACTCATGATGTTGGGGTGTAGAATACTGGAAAGTGCTGTTTGAAGAAACATTGCACATTATTGAATCCATAGCCAAGAGTGGGCAGACACAGACATTGGACTTGATAAGTGACTTTTGTGAGATATGTTATTAGGCACTAAGAAGGGAGTGCATGCCTCTGTCACTCCCATCTTTTGGAGGAGTTATCCTCTTTGCATGGATCTGCTGCTCTCTGCCCCTGGCCTCTCATTTTTAAGCCTAAACCTAATCCCACCTGTCTGGTGAGGTTTAGGTATGTAGAATTAAAAATACAAGAGATAAAAGAAAAAACCTTACTGGCACCAATTAGGTGAATTAAATTGTATGTTAAACAGAAAATTAAATCTAATGGCTGAGTGTGTTTAAAGCCAGAGTTACTGAACTTCAGGTTCACCAATAAAAAATACTGCATAAAACCAATATAAGTGCTATGCTAGGGTCAATACAACATCACCCAATAAAGCCAAAAAAATTATATATACAAGCACTTGTATCATTAAAAACAGTTAATGTCAATAAAAACAAATTACACTAGCATACACAACCAGCATAGTAGAAAAAGAGAACCAAGGTTCATAAAGACAACAATCACAAGGCTTGATATGAGAAATCCAACAATTAAAAATTGAAGTCTCAAAAAGCACAAAGGAGGGTATTTTTCTCCAGCATGGAAGACAGTAATAGCCATTCAAGTGCACACAAGAATGTCAGAATTAAAGTTATGAAAATAAGCTTGCTTACCCCCTGACAACTGTCAGATAGGATACCTGGTAGAAGACCTCCTATGTAAAATCCTTTAATGGGCAAAAAGAGTCTCTTATTACCCCAATATATCGGGGCTGTGGTTGCACAGAAACTCTAAATAGACCAGGCAGATTGCAGAAAGATGAAAGCACTATGCTCCTATCACCTCTAAATTAAACACTGTGCAGCTCGCAGGGAAAGGACTGGTGCTGTAAGCAATGTATGACTTACTAATACTTAATATTACTTTTGCCAATAGACCCGATGTCCACAGCTGAGGAGGGAGTGTGATTGAAGAATGTGCTCACAGGAGTCAGGGGGCAAAGAGGTTGTCAATAAAAGCGTCCAAGGCTCTGGAAGGAGCTGATGGATGAGCCAGTGTTAAGTTACGGGCACTAATAGTAGCGATTATAAAGGAGTCTCTAATGTGTTCTACAGCAAGATAGATAGGCTATGGTTTGCTTCAATAATGCTGAATAAATTATGGATGAATGCAGTGTAACAGCATAAATGACCTGACGTGTTTCCTGGCTATAGGCCACTTCATCAGAGGTTATAACCTCACATAATTTACAGTCAAACGGGAGGCAAAATGGTAATGTTAGCAGAGGCGGAACTAGTGAGTCATAGGCCCAGGTGCAAATATATGCTTTGGGGCCCCCCCCTACCCCCCCGCCAATGTGCCTCCAGCCCCCCTCAGTATCTTCCCCATATGTGCCTCCAGCCCCCACTCAGTATTCCCCCATACCTGCCTCCAGCTCCACCTCAGTATTCCCCCATATGTGCCTTCAACTCCCCTCAGTATTCCCCCATATGTGCCACCAGCCTCTCCCCTTGTTACTTACCTTTCTGTCCCTCGTTACTTCCTCCTCTGCGGCGCTCTCCACATCACAAGCATACAGGAAGTTCCTGTATAAGCTGCGTAAGCTCATACCGGAACCCCCTGTATGTACCTCCGGCTCTGTGTGTGCATGCAGAGCCGGCGTGGTCTCCCCGCTCTGGAGACTGTCAGCGCTCATACAGGAGTCCTGTATGAGCGCTGGCAG
>WWET01006140.1:55047-70674 GCA_011038615.1 Limnodynastes dumerilii
GGGGTTAGTTTTCATACTTGCATTTCGGAGCTCCTAATTTTCCCCATCATGTGTCTCCAGCTACTAGTATCGCCCATCATGTTCTCTCCAGATCCCCAGTATTCCCCATCATGTCTCTCCACCCTCCCTATATACCCCCCTCATGTGTCTCCAGTATCCCCCATCATGTGTCTCCAGTTCCCAGTATCACCCATCATGTGTCTCCAGCCCCCAGTATCCCCCATCATGTGTCTCCAGTTCCCAGTATCCCCCATCATGTGTCTTTAGCTTACATTATTCCCTATCATGTCTCCCCAGTTCCCAGTATTCCCCATCATATATCTTTAGCTCCCAGTATCCCCCATCATATGTCTCCAGATCCCAATAATTCCTCATCATGGGCCTGAACCAGACCTGCGCTGGTGTGCGTAGCGTATTATCGCTGAACGTACCACCGATGCACGGCAATGGACACTCCCCTTGCTCGTGCCTAGTTTAGCTTCCATACGCTCGGCAAACCCTGCCCTAACTTTTGTGTTCGTTCCCGCGGCCGTCCGTACATTGCATATAAACGACGCTTAGCACGCGCATACTGTACAATTTACATGCCTCACCCCGCCTACATTCCTTAACTCCAGCGTCCGTACTAACTTCATACTATTAACACGCCCTGTCATCGGAAAAACGCAAACAATATGGACGCCAGAATCGCCGCTACGAAAAGATCTTTGGTACGACTGGAAGTTGTCACTATGCTCCCAGTATTCCCTATTCATATCCAGCTCCCCAGTTTTCCCCATTTATATGGCTCCAGCTCCCCAATTTCCCCCATTCAGCTGTACTTACCTTCCGTCCGTGACTCTCCTCCGCGCCGTTATCCAGCTCCTCTGAGTCTCCTGCTGTTATCTCCTGTGTGCGGATGCAGCAGTTATACAGGATAGCTGAAAATGGCTCTGCTATCAGCCGCCCTGTTTAACAAAACCATGCACACGCAATTGCAGGCAATCCAGACCCGAATGCAACTGAATTTGCAAGCACTTGCGTTCTGAATGGTGTTTCGCGGTAGGGAAGGTTTGTAGTCAATGTGCAGTAAGGACAGGCTCGTGCAACTTCAAACAGACGCTGAGGCTACACGGTTTATGGCAAAACATTTGCACCAACCACAGGTCATGTCTGAGTCCAGGGGGTGACCTTCTACCACCTATCACAGACCCTTGCATTAGGATGTGACACTTCAAAGGCATTACAGAGAGTCAGAAATGGCAGCCAGTGTATTGTGTCTGTGTCACATCAGCTCTACATCTGGTCAATAAAGTTACATAATTCAATGGCTGGGCAATGACTTATAAAGCTGCAGTAAAGTAAACACTGGCATGAAAGCTGGGATTATGTACAGTCAATTATCTTGTTTTAAACATCTCTTCCCCTCCCTGTGATCAGTGCAATGGTTCCCTCCCTGTGATCAGTGCAATGAGTGGGAGGCTCATTCACTAGACACTTACTTGCCAGCCCAGAATAATGACTGTCACAATGCAGGATTCCACGTCTTCTGAGACCAGGATTTTCTGGCTTTGTAAGATTGTCACCCATTGGTCATTTTTACATAAGCACCGATTGGCTGACAAAGTCCCTGCACTTAGACCCCTTTGTGTCTCATTCTCTGGCTTACTGAGCAGAACAGGTTTCTCTTCCATTGCAGGACGCTGTAGGACATTGCAAAACGCTGTAGGACATTGCAGGACGCTTTAGGACATTGCAGGAGGTTTTAGGACATTGCAGGAGGTTGTAGGATATTGCAGGACATTGCAGGAGGTTGTAGGAGATTGCAGGAGGTTGTAGGAGATTGCAGGAGGTTGTAGGAGATTGCAGGAGGTTGTAGGACATTGCAGGAGGTTATAGGACATTGCAGGAGGTTGCAGGACATTGCAGGAGGTTATAGGACATTGCAGGAGGTTATAGGACATTGCAGGAGGTTGCAGGACATTGCAGGAGGTTGTAGGACATTGCAGGAGGTTGTAGGACGTTGTCTCCCTGTACTGAACACTCAGAAGACTTTTGTGTAAACATCAAAACTGATTCAGAGCCATGAGCAGCAGCAAATAAACATGCACACTCCTGTAGAATTAAAGTTTGGTGGGAAGCTCAACTCTAATCAGTACAAATGATCCAGACAGAGCACAGCACAGGGTGGTGCAATGATTTTATTTTTTGTTTTCAGGGGAAATGTTTTTTATTTTATTTTTGCAAACAAATACTGAACAGAATTATTTTTAAACTGGAACTTAGGGCTAGATTTACTAAATTGCAGAAAAGGAAAAAAGGAGATGTTGCCCATAGCAACCAATGAGATTCTAGCTCTTACTTTCCTATTACATACTAGAGAATGCCAGCTAGAATCTGACTGGTTGCTTTGGCAACATCTCCTTTTTTTCCTTTTCTGCTGTTTAGTAAATCTAGATCTGATCTAAGACACATGACCTTGTTTTGTAAGGCACAAATCTGCCCCTTTTTGCGGTTAGAGGGGTGTTTTGTTGGGGGGAGGGGCAGTAATCAATGTACAGTAAGGATGTGCGCACACAATTGCATCAGAGCCAGACGTAAGTATGCACAGTTTATGGCAAAGCATTTACAGCAGCCGCAGGTCGTTTGGGGCTTTCTCCACAGGTAATTAACACAGAGTTACCTCACAACTGAGGTCAGATGTCCCGAATCGCGTGGCACAAAGGGGGCAGGACTTAAGGAAAAAGGGGTGGAGTTATGCTCAAATATGCCCATTTATGGACAAAATTGGGTGGGGTTTGGGCAGAAAGGGGCGGTGCATGCTTAGTAGTCTGATTTCAGGGCTCTAAAAGTTATGAGCTCTGGTTTGGGGTACAAGTGCAGCTCTTTAGGGGTGTACCTAGTGCATGCAATGTAACAACCCCCATGAATAGCCCCTGCCGCTGCCACCGCCTCTGGGTTTATAGGGGATTCCAGACATCTATAAAACTCCTGAGAATCTGGGCTGCACCTAAATATATGACATGCAAACAAACAGCAGACATTGTATCAGCGACTGCGAGATGACTGATATTAAATATTTGTCCAGACTAGGCTGAAATATCATCTCTGACGCCGGGTTAATGTGTGTTCTGTCTATCACTCTGTCTATACCATTTACTTGTATGTTACCCATGAATCTGCAGGATACAATGTAATCCCGCCAGGCACATCACAGAAGTGTCCTCAGTCCAGTAGATGCAGCGTTACAAATCCTGGGGAGGCTTCTAGAGCATGCCTGGCCATTAAACCTGCAGCAGGACGCATGAGACGGGGGCCGTGAAATGTGTTTTCATCATTAGTGTTGTCTGGGACTGGCTTCTTATTGTGTATTGTATTTTATACATACGGGTGTGCAGAGGTGTAACTAGAACTTTGTGGACTCCATAGCAGAATCTTCACAATCTATTGTTGCGCTGCAGAAACAGATTCCACAGCACTGCATAAAAAGCAGCTGGTGTCAGCTAGATAAACGGTAAGTACAGGTGCAGCGGGGTGATTGGCGGGCCGCAGGCCCCCTAAGCCTACCGGGCCCCACAGCAATCACACCCATTGCACCCCCTAGAGTTACGCCCTTGCACATGTCTGTAAATGTGTGTGAGTGAGTGTGTGTGTAAGTGACTGTGTGCATGTGAGTGTGTTTATGTGTGTGTGTGTCAGTAAGTGTGAGTGTGTATGTGTGAGTGAGTGTGTGTATGTGAGTTTGTGAGTGAGTGTTTGTGTGAACAAGGCTGGTAATGACAGTTCCATTCATTCACCTGTGAATAAAGAAATCCAGAAAACATGGTTTGTTGAGGATGGAGATAATTCCTGTGGGGCTTGTATATGTGGGGATGTAATGGGGCCCAAAGGAGGGCCCCTGGAGGGCTCGCTCTAAGCTGTCAGTGACCAAATCCAAAAGCTTGCCGCTGCTGCGGTCAGGACTCCATATGTAGCCTCAGCGGAGGTCACATAGCGAATTGTTGTAGAATCCTACGCTCCACGTATAAGATACCTTAAATTTTACACACTGGGACCACGGAAAATGGGTCTGTTGTGTAACTGAGAATGGTGCATAAGGGCTTAGCCATATCTCCCCCCGGCCTGCCATACATACACGCTGAAAGCAAGGCGTGTCATCCAGCCTAGAGCGCCGATCCAGCGCTCATCCATGGAACGCAGAGCGCTATTTAAAGATGTCCATCTCCGACAGCTTCTTTCACACAGACGGCCCCACCCCCCCAATACCGCATGGCTGCCGACCAGTCCTGTGCTTGTTATGGGTCCGAGCCTGCCGCGTTCCGCCCCCTGTCTGAGTCGATGAATCGGCGTGAGCATCTATTCTGGGCGTACGCACTACAAAAGTACACAAAAATAAGCGACACTATTGCACGTCTGTCCCAGTCTGAATCAGGCCCTTTATGTTTACCTCCGACAATATATCAGGGTCACAAAAACAATGTTAAACAGGGTTATCAGAGAGAAAGGTTGTGTCCGCCTGACCGGTCTCTCTAATAGACGGGATTTAATTGCTCTTTTCAGACGTTGTTATCCAGACGTTTATGGTGTGTTGTCAGGTGTGTTCAGCCAATGAGGAGCCTCCTTATAATCTTGTTTTTCTATGGTCTAATCCTTCCAGAGAGTGTTTACTGCGATGTAACTGAGCTGAGAATCCTATAATCATCGCTGCTTAATATTCATTTTCCACAATAACCTCTGGAGCTTTTTCCCCTGTATGAAAAGTAGCAAACAAGAAGAACCCGTTGATCCGGATTCACAGTTCCATAGTTTTCGCCTTCCGTTCGTTGTTTTAAGAATTGAGCTACTACGCATGCCTCGTAGCTTATTTACACTGTCTATGTACCATTTCTATACGTAGATTGCGTTAGCGTGGTCTTTAATGACAGCACAGTAACATTGCTGGGCCCTGTCTGAAATTGCCTAAAGGGCCCGGCGGCTCTTATTCCTGTGCTAGGTTTTCGACATCAGGGCGGTTGCGAGCACAAGGGGGATGATTAAGCATGTCAGTTGTACAGGGCAGGCATGTTCAGCACTGGGTGCCCTCTACGTAACTCCGAGCCTTCCCCAGTTTATGGGGACAGATGAATTCTGTCTGCGCGCTCACTTGGAAGGCTGGATCTGGGATCAAATCCCATCTGTGCTGTGTTTGAAGATCCAAATGCCGGGGCCGCAAAAGTCTGAATTTGGTTCATAATGATTGGATTTTATTTCAGACTCCTCCCCCTCCCCACTGTCACCTCCCTGATCACATAATGCCCCCATAGTCTCTTGACTGTGCACTGGTGTGTCCAGCACACAGGGGAAGACTGGTTGGACCATGTTGCTCTTATCTGGTTTCAACCTCTTCCTCTCTGCCAATTTTACCCCAGCACCCTCTTTCTCCATTCCCTCCAAACTCCCCACCCTCCATTTCAACTCCCTACCCCTTCCCTGTCTTTATTCCAACGTGTGTTTTGCCTAGAAGACCTTTACTACTTACCAAATCTCATCTTCTTTCTAACTTTTCTTCTCCCCTTCTTCTCGTCTCTTCTTTCTCTGTTTTCTTCTCTTCTTTCTCTGTTTTCTTCTCTTCTTTCTCTGCTCTTCTTTTCTTCTCTTCTTTCTCTTTTTCTATTCTCTTCTTTCTCTTCCTTTTTCTCTTCTCTTATTTCTCATCTTCTCTTTTATCTCTTCTTTCTCTTTATCTTCTCTTCTTTCAATTCTTCTCTTTCTTTTCTTTTCTTCTCGTCTTTCTCTTCTTCTCTTCTGTTCTTTCTCTTCTCTTCTTTCCATTCATCTCTTCTGTCTTTCTCTTCTCTTCTTTTTCATCTTCTCGTTTTTCTCTTTATTTCTTTCTCTTCTTCCCTTCTTTCTCTACTTCTCTTCTTCCTCTACTTTTCTTTCTCTTCTTCACTTCTTTCCCTTCTTTCTCTTCTTTTCTTCTTCTCTTTCTCTTCTTTTCTTTATCTTCTCTTCTTTCTCATCTTCTCTTTTTTCTCTTCTCTTCTTTCTCATCTTCCCTTCTTTCTCTACTTCTCCTTTTTTCTCTTTTTCCTCTTCTCTTCTTTCTCTTTCCTTTCTCTTTTTTCTTTGTCTTCTCTTCTTTCTCTTCTTCTTTTCTCTTCTTTTCTTTTCTTTCTCTTTCTTTTCTTCGCTTCTTTTCTCAATGCAAAGTTACAGTCAGGAATCAGATCCTCGCTGGTTCTGCGTAGGGTTCTTGGTGCCATTCCAGCCTCGCAGATGGGTAACCGTGCAATGCAGCATCACAGGTCACACTGTCTTGTTCTCTTCTCTGCTTTATGGAGCCCCCCACGTATTGGAGCCCCAGGGTAATTTCTCTTGTTTGCCCTATACATAGTCATGATCTGCTGGTGATGACAGTGGCAGATTCGCTGGAGATATGACAGGTGTGGCTGGTAAATCTGTCATTTGTCAAGTAAGCTGCAAATCAATCAACAGTCTCACACCCAAACTTAATTAGGCCACATGCAAAACAAGAGGCGAAAAGCAACTCGGAATTTCCAAAGCCAAACACCGGAGACAATGCAGCCCAAACAGCAAGAAATCATCTCTTTACTTGCAGGTTTGTACATCTGTCGATGCCGCTCTATAAAGTCCTGTAATAACCACCTTATGCTCTGTGTTGCGCATTCTGGACCGGATTCACATTTAGTAACGTTAGGTGACTTACGCATTCATGCACCCTCCAGATGTTACGCTAGGGTTACTATAGTAACCTTAGCGTATACACAACAATCAGACAGAACTTTGTTCCGTCCGAGGAAATTTCCGAGGAAATGGGCTGTGCTAAAGCGGGTGGGGGGGAAGCATGGATTGTACAGTGTGGGAGGAGTATCCCACACTCGTGTAAGTGTACAGTGTGGGAGGGGGCTCCCACACTGTAGCGGATCAGCAGTTGTACGGACCGCTGATCCGCATGCAACATTTAAGGCAGGCTTATGGCAGCGTAAGGCCCGCGCGCAAGAGGGGAATGACAGGGGGCGTGCACTCCCCTCTAGTTCGCGTAATTACAGACCCCCGCATGCACGGAAAACGTGCGGGGGTCTGAATCCAGTCCTTTGTCAGAAGTACGCCGAAATAAAGTGTGTGGACATCGTTCATATCATCAAACCCCGTCCTCAACTAAGAACGACAGACGATTGGAGCATGAAGCATGCGGTTGAATACTGCGGCGTGCTGGATGTACGGATATTGTTTCCATATGTGCGTCAGTCTGTACATGGCACGTGACAGACCTCTAGGCTCAGTTTATATGTCCCATGTTCTGTACGTGAGTGTGGGAGTGGACTTTCTTCTCATGTACAGTTTAGGAGCAGGCGGACGGACATACAGAGCCCCTCTGTACGGTCGTAATCCGCTATAAAGCAGGGTCCGGTCCATCATCGTTAGTAGTTACGGTATAGTTCGGGGAGGTGCAAATCTCTGCATCTGAAAGTGTTGTCATTGTGTATTTTGCATCTGAGACAAGTGAGACAGTTGGTGAACTCTGCCATAGAGGTGAGCTCAGCAATGACTGTCATATGGCCAACAGGTCAAACATGTGCCCCTCACTCTAACTGTCAGTGTCGCTATCGTGACAGATAATATATTGTTACACTGACACGTCCTGTGTTCCCTATTACAATAACCCTATCCCTACAACTAACCCTACAACTAACCCTAACCCTAAAACTAACCCTAACCCTATGTTCCCTATTACAATAACCCTAACGCTAACACGTCCTGTGTTCCCTATTACAATAACCCTAATCCTAACCCTAAAACTAATCCTAACCCTAACCCTAACCCTAACCCTAAAACTAATCCTAACCCTAACCCTAAAACTAACCCTAACCCTATGTTCCCTATTACAATAACCCTAACCCTATCCCTACAACTAACCCTAAAACTAACCCTAACCCTAACCCTATGTTCCCTATTACAATAACCCTAACCCTAACACGTCCTGTGTTCCCTATTACAATAACCCTAATCCTAACCCTAAAACTAATCCTAACCCTAAAACTAACCCTAAAACTAATCCTAACCCTAAAACTAATCCTAACCCTAACCCTAAAACTAATCCTAACCCTAACCCTAAAACTAATCCTAACCCTAACCTATCCCTACAACTAACCCTAACCCTAAAAACCCTAACCCTATGTTCCCTATTACAATAACCCTAACCCTATCCCTAAAACTAATCCTAACCCTAAAACTAATCCTAACCCTAACCCTAAAACTAATCCTAAAACTAACCCTAACCCTAACCTATCCCTACAACTAACCCTAAAACTAACCCTAACCCTATGTTCCCTATTACAATAACCCTAACCCTATGTTCCCTATTACAATAACCCTAACCCTAACACATCCTGTGTTCCCTATTACAATAACCCTAAAACTAACCCTAACCCTAATCCTAACCCTAAAACTAATCCTAACCCTGAAACTAATCCTAACCCTAAAACTAATCCTAACCCTAAAACTAATCCTAACCCTAAAACTAATCCTAACCCTATCCCTAGAACTAACCCTAACCCTTACCCTAAAACAAACCCTAACCCTATCCCTAAAACTAACCTTAATCCTAACAATAACCCTAACCCTAAAACTAACCCTAACCTTAAAACAAACCCTAAAACTAACCCTAACCCTAAAACTAACCCTAAAACTAACCCTAACCCTAAAACTAGCCCTAACCCTAAAACTAACCCTAAAACTAACCCTAATCCTAAAACTAACCCTAACCCTAAAACTAACCCTAACCCTAAAACTAACCCTAACCCTAACCCTAAAACTAACCCTAAAACTAACCTTAATCCTAACAATAACCCCTAATCCTAACCCTAATCCTAACCCTAAACCTAACCCTAATCCAAACCCTAATCCTTAACCTAATCCTAAAACTAAACCTAACCCTAAAACTAACACTAACCCTAATCCTAACAATGGGTCTGATCCAGAACAACGCTTCAGAGCGAATTTATGCGTGGCGGAGATGTAAGAATTTGTAAGTACCCTAGAAAATACGCTCCATAATGTAGCGTAATTGTGAACGTATGGGCCATTCACATATGTGGCATGTAAATACTTACGTGTGGGCGTGCCAATTTTACGTGAGTCCAAAATACGTCTGAAATACGTGAAGTAGGCGGGGGGTTGTATTTAAAGTGTACAGTATGGGCGTGCTTAGCTGCGTAAATTCGTCTAGCCCATACGTACGTGTGCGTATGACTGCGGTTACATAGGAAAAAGTTAAGGTAAGGTTTGGAAGGCGTATCTTGACAAAATCCGTACGTTCAATGGGTATACCGAGGGGAGTGTAACGAATTTATGTGCACTAAAATACGCTATGCGAATAAATGTACGGCAAACGTAGTTCTGGATCTACCCCAATAACCCTAACCCTAAACTAACCCTAAAACTAGCCCTAATCCAAACCCTAATCCTTAACCTAATCCTAAAATTAAACCTAACCCTAATCCTAACCATAACCCTAAAACTAACCCTAACCCTAAAACTAAACCCAACCCTAATCCTAACCATAACCCTAATCCTAACCCTAAAACTAACCCTAACCTTAATGCAAACCCTTATCATTAACCTAATCCTAAAACTAAACCTAACCCTAATCCTAACCATAACCCTAATTCTAAAACTAACCCTAACCATAACCCTAATCCTAAAACTAACCCTAACCCTAAAACTAACCCTAATCCTAAAACTAACCCTAACCCTATAACTAACCCTAAAACTAACCCTAACCCTAATCCTAACCATGGGCTAGATCCAGACCTAGTTAAGTGCTTGAATTTAGTTACTCCTGGGGTAAACCATGTTGATTGCAGGGGGAGTCAAGGTAATTGTAGTCTTTGCAAGCAGAGATATATCTTTGAATTGCTCACTGCACACAGATACTGACCAGCTTTACTATCACACTGTTATTTATCACCTCTCATCTCTAATACTATTATATTATTATTATATTATTACACAGATACTGACCAGCGTTACTATCACACTGTTATTTAGACTTGGGCTGGGAAACATCACCTCTCAACTCTAATACTGTTTGCAACAGATGAAATATGACTCTCCTGCAATCACCATGGTTTAGCCCAGGAGTAACTTAGTTCAAGCACTTAACTAGGTCTGGATCCAGCCCCATAACCCTAACTTAATCCTAACCCTAAAACTAACCCTAATCCTAAAATGAACACTAACCCTAATCCTAAAACTAACCCTAACCCTAAAATTAACCTTAACACTAACCCTTATCCTAAAAAACTAACCCTAAAACTAAACCTAACCTAACACTAACCCTAATCCTAAAACTAACCCTAACCCTGTTCCTCATTACAATAACCCTAACACTAATCCTAACCCCAACACTAACCCTACCCCAACCCAGCCCTAATGCTAAAACTAACCCAAACACAAATCCTAACCCAAACACTAATCCTAACCCAAACCCTAAAACTAATCCTAACCCTAAATCCTAACCCTAACACTAACCTTAAAACTAACACTAACCCTAAAACTAACCATAACCCTAAAACTAACCCTAATGCTAAAACTAACCCAAATACAAATCCTAACCCAAACACTAATTCTAACCCAAACACTAATCCTAACCCTAAAACTAAACCTAACCATAACACTAAATCCTAACTCTAAATCCTAACTCTAACCTTAACCCTAAAACTAACCCTAACATTAAATCCTAACCCTAACATTAAATCCTAACCCTAACCCTAAAACTAACCCCAATCCTAACCATAACCCTAACTTAATCCTAACCCTAACTTAATCCTAAAACTAACCCCAATCCTAACCCTAACCCCATTACAATAACCCTAATGCTAACACTAACCCAAAATAGCGTATATGCGGTCTAAAAGACCGCATATACGCAATCTACGTATCGAAACGATGCATGCGCAGTACCTATTGTTCATTGAATTACGTCCGTCTATGGAAGACGGACGTAGTTCTGGATCCGGCCCCCTATCCCTAATCCTAACACTAATCCTAACCCTAACACTAATCCTAACCCTAATTCTAACCCTAACACTAATCCTAACACTAATCCTAACCCTAATTCTAATCCTAGCACTAATCCTAACCCTAATCCTAATCCTAACACTAATCCAAACCCTAACCCTAATCCTAACCCTAATTCTAAAATTAACCCTAACACTAATCCTAACCCTTTTCATGGCCCACAGGTGTAACATGTGGACCTCACTCTAACCGTCAGTGTTGTTATTGTGACAGATAACATATTATAACACTGACGCATGTGATCCCCATTACAATAACCCTAATGTTAACACTAACCCTAACACTAATTCTAACCCTAACACTAATCCTAACCCTATCCCTAATCCTAACACTAATCCTAACCCTAACTCTAACCCTAACCCTAATTCTAACCCTAATTCTAACCCTAACACTAATCCTAACCCTAACACATACTAACACTAATCCTAACCCTAACACATCCTAACCCTATCCCTAATCCTAACACTAATCCTAACCCTAACGCTAATTCTAACCCTAACACTAATCCAAACCCTAATTCTAACACTAATCCTAACCCTAATCCAAACCCTAACCCTAATTCTAACCCTAACACTAATCCTAACCCTATCCCTAATCCTAACACTAATCCTAACCCTAACACATCCTAACACTAATCCTAACCCTTACCCTAATTCTAATCCTAACACTAATCCTAACCCTAACTCTAACCCTAACCCTAACACATCCTAACACTAATCCTAACCCTAATTCTAACCCTAACACTAATCCTAACCCTAAAACATCCCAACACTAATCCTAACCCTAACACATCCTAACACTAATCCTAACCCTAACACTAATCCAAACCCTAACCCTAATTCTAACCCTAACACTAATCCTAACCCTATCCCTAATCCTAACACTAATCCTAACCCTAACCCTAACTCTAACTCTAACCCTAACACATCTTAACACTAATCCTAACCCTAATTCTAACCCTAACACTAATCCTAACACTAATCCTAACCCTAACACATCCTAACACTAATCCTAACCCTAACACATCCTAACACTAATCCTAACCCTAATCCTAACCCTAACACTAATCCTAACACATCCTAACACTAATCCTAACCCTCACCCTAATTCTAATCCTAACACTAAGCCTAACCCTAACTCTAACCCTAATTCTAACCCTAACCCTAACACATCCTAACACTAATTCTAACCCTAACACTAATCCTAACCCTAACACATCCCAACACTAATCCTAACCCTAACACATCCTAACACTAATCCTAACCCTAACACTAATCCTAACCCTAACACATCCTAACACTTATCCTAACCCTAATTCTAACCCTAATTCTAACCCTAACACTAATCCTAACCCTAACACATCCTAACACTAATCCTAACCCTAATTCTAACCTTAACCCTAATCCTAACCCTAACACTAATCCTAACCCTAACACTAATTCTAACCCTAACACATCCTAACACTAATCCTAACCCTAATTCTAACGCTAACCTGCCTTAACTGCGACGTGCGGATCAGCGGTCCGTACGAACGCTGATCCGCTACAGTGTGGGAGCCCCCTCCCACACTGTACACTTTACATGCTTCCCCCCCGCCCACTTTAGCACAAAGTTCCGTCCGATTGTTTAAACGCTAGGATTACTATAGTAATCCTAGCGTAACATCTGGAGGGAGGTTCAGTCAAGTGATTTACGCACCTTGCTTGCGTAAATCACCTGACGATCTTAAATCTGGATCCGGTCCATGATTATTAGAAATAACAATAAACAGTGAGTTGTATATAGATATAAATTGGAAATTATAAAAACAAGAGACAAATGTTAATGCTTTGTAATTTTATATTTGGATACCCTTAAAAGGAGTAAAGTTGTTTTTCTAATGACACAACATAATAGGTGAATTTCCATATCATCATTTGAAATAAGCCTTTATTAATATGAAATAACATAACCATTACTGTAAGATATTATGTATATTAGAAGCAAGGGCTAGCACATTTTAGCCTGATGCCAAGATCCAGCCTTGCAGCCTAATTTAAGTAGAAAAAACTGACATGGCTCCATGCAACAGCCAAATTCTTCCCTGCACCATTGTCTGTCAGTCCCTGATCACCTCAGAGATTTGTGACGTGTATAAAAATATTTAGCCTGCTGCCTTATGCCTTTTATATGGTATTGGAAAACAAATATTTTATGTAGACAAAATTATCTGCTACAAATCCAAAGTTTCACAAAATTGGCTCCATAATGGTTTTTTTCACAGGATTAAAAAAAAAATCAAGTCTATTTTATAAACATATAATTCTTTTTTAGTAGTAAGCGTCCTTGAGTCCACACATCAAGTCACACATCAAAAACCGCTGCTGGAATTCTGGGGATGTGATAACAGCGGCACTGGAGGTAACTGAATAAATGAAGAGGATTAATATGAGTCATAATTTCCATCTATTTTATAACATGTGCCCAAAAGTGCAGATTCCTGTTTACACCTCGGGCAACAAGTTATGTAATTACTCCTCTTTATAGGGCTCATAATCTTATCACAGTCTTTCTCCAAGTTACGTCATCCTTGGCTAAATCTATCATACACTACAGCCATTACAGCCGGTCATCCAATTATGGCATGCAGGAGCCGCTTAGAACATTGCTGTCTGTATTGGGTGGTGGTCACTAGGATGCTGTCTGTATTGGGTAGTGGTCACTAGAATGCTGTCTGTATTGGGTGGTGGTCACTAGGATGCTGTCTGTATTGGGTAGTGGTCACTAGGATGCTGTGCGTCACTAGGATGCTCTCTGTATTGGGTGGTGGTCACTAGGATGCTCTCTGTATTGGGTGGTGGTCACTAGGATGCTCTCTGTATTGGGTGGTGGTCACTAGGATGCTCTCTGTATTGGGTGGTGGTCACTAGGATGCTCTCTGTATTGGGTGGTGGTCACTAGGATGCTCTCTGTATTGGGTGGTGGTCACTAGGATGCTCTCTGTATTGGGTGGTGGTCACTGGAATGTCTCTGGGGGAATACTAGTCAGTAGATGTATTTGGTTGCAGTTTGTGATATAAGACACACATGTCTCACAGAGACACACAGAGATTCACAGAGTCACACAGAGACAAAAGAGACACAGAGGCGCACAGAGACACACAGAGACACACAGAGGCTCACAGAGACGCACAGAGACACACAGAGGCACCTAGAGGTACACAGAGACACACAGAGGCACACAGAGGTACACAGAGACACACAGAGGTACACAGAGACACACAGAGGCACACAGAGGCACCTACAGACACACAGAGGTACACAGAGACACACAGAGGCACACAGAGGCACACAGAGACACACAGAGGTACACAGAGACACACAGAGACGTACAACATTCAACAGCTTCGTAATCTGCAGAAGTTCCCCCAACAATCCTAATCCATACAATATACACATACATACAATATACACATACATACAATATACACATACATAGGCCTCCTCCTCCAAGACACAGTGACTGCTGGCCGGTTATATGTAATACACACACACACACACACACACACTCTATATACACACACACTGTACACACACACACACACACACACTATACAGCATATATATACACACACTGTACACACTATACACACACATACACACACTATACATACACACACTATACACACACTGTACACACACACACTGTGCGCACACACACACTGTGCACACACACACTATACACACACACTGTGCACATACATTATACACACACACACTATACACACACACTATATACACACTGTGCACATACATTATACACACACACACACTATACACACACATTATATACACACTGTGCACATACATTATACACACACACACTAAACACACACACTATACACACACTCTGCACATACATTATACACACACACACTATACACACACACTATACACACACTGTGCACACACACTATACACACTGTGCACACACCTTGAGGCTGCCCATTGAATGTTCTCCTCTCCATGTGTTTCCCATTTGTTACATGAATTATTTTATATTTTTGGAGCATGGAATGAGGGGAGCGCAGGAATCCCCGATTTTCCCTCAAAAATGCCAAACATAACCAGGAACAGATGCTGAGCCTGTACAGAGCCGACATGAAACGCGCTGCAATTGTTCCGCAATTAAATGTATAATAAATGACTGATGTATTACACATCTCTGTGCCTTTTATTACTGTCTGTTGAGTAAATGTGTATTAATCCCATATTTATAATGAAACCCCTCACTCAGATTAGAGACCTCCTTTACCTAAAAACTTACACAAGTGGTGCCAGCCAGAGGAGGCGTGTCTTGTACCAACCAGAGGAGGCGTGTCTTGTACCAACCAGAGGAGGTGTGTCTTGTACCAGCCAGAGGAGGCGTGTCTTGTACCAGCCAGAGGAGGTGTGACCTGTACTCAGCCAGAGGAGGTGTGTGTTGTACTCAGCCAGAGGAGGTGTGTGTTGTACTCAGCCAGAGGAGGTGTGTGTTGAACTCAGCCAGAGGAGGGGTGTGTTGTACTCAGCCACAGGAGGGGG